>PVJA010043296.1:0-16785 GCA_004027025.1 Myocastor coypus | reverse complement strand
TTTTTTTTTTTTTTTTTTTTTTTTTTTTTTTTTTTTTTTTTTTTTTTTTTTTTTTTTTTTTTTTTTTTTGTCTTTTTAAGACAGGGTCTCACTATGCAGTTGAGGCTGGTCCTGAGCTCACTTTTGTAGCCCAGGCTGGTCTCGAACTCGCATCAATCCTCCTGCCTCAGCCTCCCGAGTGCTGGGATTACAGGCGTGCACCACCACGCCCGGCTTGTTATCCATTTCATGCAGAGTTGACTTTACATGATGAGCCTTACCATACTGCTATTGGATACTGGGGTGCCCAGGGGCCCCCTCCAGGACCTTGCTGTCACCTTCAGAGAAGGACAACTGAAGAATGGAGTGGCTTTACAGTTATTAAAAGTAAAAGTAGGGAGAAAAGAGAGAGGTGTCTGAAGACAAAGAAGTGCTTTGAAGAAGTACAGGGGCAGAGAAGACACTGCATGCAAAGAAAAGAAAGACAGTGAGTAGGAGGCCTGGGGCAGCCATCTTTTATCTCCTGATGTCAGATTGGGTGATCCTGTGCAGGGCTCAGAAGCTGTTCTGCACATGTGTCCTCCCATGATTGACAGGTTCTTGTGATTGACAGGTACCATAATCTTCTGCCTCAGCAGATCTGTATATGTGGGAAAAAATACACCCAGGGTTCAGTTCTCTCTCTAACTTCAGGCATCCACAGGGGCTTTGAAGGCATCCTTTCCAAATAAGGGCGAATTCCATATGGACATGTTCATTTGAATTCTGAATTGAAAAATAGATTGTTGTTGGTACTGAGCATTGAACCAAGTGCCTTTACATTAGCTACACCACTGGTTCTTATCATTTTTTATTTTGAGTCAGAGTCATGGCTTAGCTGCTTAGCCTAGGCTAGAATTTTCAGTCCTCCTGCCTCAGCCTCCTGGAGCACATTGCCTTGCCTGGCCACAGTTAGTTTTCTTCATGGGTTGAGTTTTTCACAGTGAGGGACATTTTGCATAATAATCTAAGCAATTTCTGTGGCTCAGCTATACAGAGAGCACATAAGATAAGCATTCTACCAAAAATGTTTGTTGAGAAAGACTTCTTGAAAGAATTGGTATTTCTATTTTATATGCCATTAAATAGGGTACCTTTAAGAGAGTAAAAGGTAAAATTAATAGTTGCTTGATAAATTTTTTAAAATGTATTCAGTATAGTGTCCACAGAGTCTCACTATGTAGATTGGACTCATAGTGATCCACCTATTTTCAGCCTCCCAAGCGCTGGGATTATAGGCATGCACTAGCATGCTTAGTCTCAATTGCAGTGCACCCAAGGGAAGGGGCCAGCATAGCATGCCAGAGATTGAACCCCGGTTCCTGCATCTGCCTAAAAAGGCACTTTGATCCATTGAGCTATCTACCCGGCCCTCTACCTGATAAATCTTGATAAAGTCTCTTTTTCTATAATTTCAAGAAATGGAGAAAGATTTAAAAGGACTAGAAAATGTTCTAGCCAAGTAATTTTAAATTTTTACCCTAGATAAAATTGAAGGTGATTGCTAGGCATGGTGGCACATGCCTGTAATCTCAGCATTTGGGAGGCTGAGGCAGGAGGATCAGTGTGAATTCGAGACCAGCCTTGGCTACAAAAATGAGCTCAAGGCCAGCCTGAACCGCATAGTGAGACCTTGTCTCAAAAAAAGACCAAAAAAATAATTAAAGAATTGAAGGTGATGTCCTTGAGCTGCCCTTGGATAGGACTCCGAATTCTGATCATGAGTCACCATGCATCCTCTGACATCTCATCTGGAAGCTGAAAGGTGAAATGGCACTGTTTCATTAAATACTGCATTCATTTTCATCTACTTATTTTGGTGAATAAGATTTCTTGGCACCTATATGTAAACAATTTTTTTAAAAGCAGGAATACAATTCATGCTGAACTTCTGCTCTTTTTTTTTTTTTTTGTCTTTTTTTGAGACAGGGTCTCACTATGCAGTTCAGGCTGGCCTTGAGCTCACTTTTGTAGCCCAGGCTGGTCTCGAACTCACACCGATCCCCCTGCCTCAGCCTCCCGAGTGCTGGGATTACAGGCGTGCGCCACCACGCCCGGCTCTCCTGCTCATTTAAAACTGTGTATCCACATAGACTTAAAATAATTGAGAAACATTCTCATCTCATTAAGAGACTTCTTGTAAATTATTATCTTTGTGTTTATAAAAACACTAGGTGTGTTTGGGGCCTGGTGTGATGGCTCAGTGGTCTAAAGTGGTGGCTTCAGGGACCGCGATTCGATCCCTGGCACCACATGCTGCACCAGCCCTGCCCTTGGGGTGGGCTGAGCCAGCCATAAAAATGAGTGAATAAACAAACAAAGGTTCTGAAACAAGAAAATAATTAATTAATTAATTAATTTAAAAAAACACTAGGTTGGGCGTGGTGGCTCACGCCTGTAATCCCAGCACTCGGGAGGCTGAGGCAGGAGGATTGATGCGAGTTCGAGACCAGACTGGGCTACAAAAGTGAGCTCAGGACCAGCCTCAACTGCATAGCGAGACCCTGTCTCAAAAAGACAAAAAAAATAAATAAATAAATAAAAATAAAAAAATAAAAAAACACTAGGTGTGGAAGAAGGATTTATGATCACTCAGGATAAAACATTTAAAATTTCTCTGTCACTGTGGAAACCCACAACAGTGTAATTTAATTAATAAATAACTTCCAGAAGCAAACATAGTGGGAAGCTGAGACAGGAGGATTGGGGCGAGTTGGAGACCAGCCTGGGCTGCAAAAGTGAGCCCAAGGCCAGCCTGAACTACATAGCAAGACCCTGCCTGAAAAACACCAAAAAAAAAAAGCAAACATAGATCATGTTAGAATAAAATTCTGTAGGAGAATTGGAAAGAAACACTACTTCAGAGGGAGGGAAAATAAAGTGAAAATGTTCTCTTCTACAGGAGAAATGTTTTAAGTATGGCCAATTATAACCATCAAATGATGCTATTTCACTGCATATATTTAAGAGAACAATGTAACCATTTTGCATGAAAATTAATTTTGCAGACTTTTAAAAATATATTTAGTACAGGGTCTACAGGGTCTCACTACATATATTAGACTCATAGTGATCATTCTGTTTTCAGCCTACCAAGTGCTGGGATTACAGGTGTGTGCCGCCATGCCCAGTCTCAGTCACCTCAGTGTACCTGGGAGCCAGTCTGGCACAGCATGCCAGGATCAAACCCTGGTCCCTGTGCCTGCTTAATTTTGCAGATCTCAACATAAAAACCTGGGCTGGCATGCAAGAGGCTGAGGCAGGAGCATGGCCATGGGTTCCAGGCCAAACTGGACTACATAGTGTGGGACCTTGTCTTAGAACACCAGGGAAAGCAAAAGAGATATTTTCCTCTGTCTGGTTGCTGCTGTCCTCTTATGCCTCCCGCCAGTTATACTCACCAAGCTGGAAAATGTGGCCTGAAATTCACAGCGGAGAACGAGAAGAAGTGTCACTGTGGTTTCCAATAAGAAGTTTTCCTCCCATGTCACTGATGACCTGCTGATGGGGCTGGAGCAAGCCTGGGCTGCTGCCTAAGCCTAAGAATAATGGGCTTTCCATGAACTATGCCGAAGCATATCAAAGTCTCCCATAGATACTTTCGTGGGGACTGTGGATCACCATAAAATTTAGGATTTAAGTATCTCATTTACCCAGTTACAAAAAAAAGATACCACTTCCTCCCAAGGTAGAAACAGGTGGTGGAAACTGTCCCAGGGTGTGTTTACCATTTCTAGGACATTTTGCTTATTTGTTTTTAGGGACAAGGTCTCAAGTCCAGGCTGGTCTTGAACTCCCAGGTTGGCCTGGGAGTCGCAGTGATCCTGCTGCCTCAAGGCTCCCCAAATGCTGGGATGGCAGGCATGGCCAGTGTGTCATTTCCAGAACTTCTGTTCTTTGTCCAGTTCAGCCAGTCACTGCAATTCAGAGGGTGTCACCTTCCATTACGAGGCTGGAGGACCCCATGCATTTCCAATATTAAAAGCCTGTCCTACAAACTGGCCATATCTGTCTTGGAAGTACAGGCACAGGGAGGAGGAACTAAATTTCGTCCTTGGTTACAAAATCTGGAATTCAACTTTGCCTAACCTCTTTACGACTGAAATAATCTTTTGAAGTCCAAAACATTTAATAGTAGAATTTCCTAAATAGAAATGATGAACATGGAACATATATAAAACATACCTATGCTAAGCTGGGTGTGGTGGGCTGGCATCTCAGCGCTCTGGGTGGTGGGAGCAGGAGAATCAAAAGCTCAGGTCCAGCCTGGACAATCTGGTGACTTACTGAGATCCTGTTTCAAAAATAAAAAATAACAAGTGCTGCGGATGCAGTTCCGTGGGAGACTCTGGGTTCCATCCCCCGTAGGAAAAAAAAATGACACACACATTCTACCAGGGCAGGGATGATCTTGATGTGTACCTGGAAGAAACGTACATTTTATATTTACATATAATTTATATTATTAAATAGAACACATATCATTAGATATGTCAAAATTAGCCCTGCCCATATGCAAGCAGAGATCTTATTAGATCGTACTCTGGCCGGGCGTGGTGGCTCACACCTGTAATCCCAGCACTCGGGAGGCTGAGGCAGGAGGATCAGTGCGAGTTCGAGACCAGCCTGGGCTACAAAAGTGAGCTCAAGGCTAGCCTGAACTGCATTGCGAGACCCTGTCTCAAAAGACAAAAAAAAAAAAAAAATAGATCGTACTCTGCAACCCTCCATTTCCCACTAGAGGTCATGCATTCCAGGGCTTCCAGCAATACTTGGGGGAAATCACCGACCCAATGGGTGGCGAGTGTCCCCTCTTGTGTGACTGTCTCCCACTCTGTGCTGCTGGGTCAAAGCAAGGGAATCGGGGCCCAGTGAGTTTCAAACATCTTGGGTAGAGCTGAGGAAGACCCCAAACCTCAGCACCTAGCAAGTCTGCAGCTAGAGGGGACGCCAACGGCACTTCGAAACCGAGTGTTGTCATGGATGAGCGAGGGGACTGGGGAGTCCTGCGACCCAAACTATCCCCGCCACTTAGAACAAATGTTTCCAAGAACCCAGAGGCGGCTGCAGGGTGAGCCAGCCTGAAACAGAGGTGCTGGGGGCAGGGAGGGGGAGGCTGTCCACGGCGGGAGCCCCGCCCACCCCACAGCCCCAAGTTTTTCCTGTTTATTTATTTTTTACTGTTTACATATATTTTTGGCCACTTATAGATTATCTGTTCATTATTATACTTGTTTCCTTTTGCACACATAAAATTTTTAGCTTGATGTAGTCTCATTCTTTTTGCCTTTGCCACAATTGCAAAGATTTTCACCTACTCTTTTATTTCTTGTAGTAGTTTCATATGTATATTTGTTCTTCTTTTTAATTTAGGACAGGGTCTACAGGGTCTCGCTACGTAGATCGGACTCATGGTGATCCTCCTGTGCTCAGCCTCCCCAGTGCTGGGATTGCAGGCTCACCTCACTATGCTCAGTCTCCATTGTGGTCTCAGCGTGCATGGGAGTGGGGCTGGCACGGCACTCACTCTAGGGATGGAGCCCGGGCCGCTGCGCTGTGCCAAACGCAGGTGCTTTAGTGCACTGAGCTATCTGTTCAAACATTTTTTTTAAACTTTAGTTATTTATGTTATGGGTGACTCAGCCTGCCCCTGGGGGTGGGGCTGGTGTAGCATGTAGTGCGGGGGATCGAACCGGGGTCCATGCAGTTGCTAAGCTTGCCTAAGCAGGTGCCTTAGATCACTGAGCTATCTTGCCGGCCCTCTACTGAGCTATCTGATTGGCCCTGGAAAGGCTATGTTTTGGGAGCAAGGTTATTTTGAGTCCCTGCATCAACTATAAAAATGTAAGGGTTCAATGTTAGCATTCAATGAAATACGGTGATTACAGTTACTGAAATCCTAAGAGAAACAACACCAATGACCTGTGAAAACAAATTAGCCTAATGCTCTGGGTGAACAAACACAGCTTGCCCCGTGAACACACCACGGCCCATTTCCCCCAGCACTTTAAGAGTTAAATTTGGCTTTTTTTCCTTTTCTCTTACAGAAAGTGGCTCCACTGCTACAAAGTGAGCTCCTGTGAGAAATGCCATTTTGCTTGACTCTGTTTTGTTTTGTTGTGTTTTGAGGCAAGGTCTTCTGTAGCCAAGGCTGGTCTTGATGCCGCTGTGGTCCTCCTGTACCAGCCTCCCGGAGTGTGTGGTTTCTATTTCTTCACCAGGTTCTCTATCTGTCCTCCCATTTTGTATCACTGAGGAGAGTCCTGCCTGTCATTCCTCCATCCTCTGATTTGGATTTGCTCTTCCTGTTCATTGAAATGGCAGGGACAGAGCATGAGGGCCTGGGACTCATGGTGGCTGCCAGAAGTCACCGTCAGTCTCAAATCAGAACTTGACAAGCTTTTCCAGAGATTTCCTTCCTAGTCAAGACAAATTTAAGTTGGATTGACTCAATCAGTCTGGATTAAATTTAAACTTGAGATGCTTCACTCATTTAAATATTTTACTTTAGAGAATTAAAGTTTCAGCTGACATTTTTTTGTGTGTGAGGTTTTTTTTTTTTTTTTTTTCCCCACAATAGCCCTTGGCAAACTGATAAAATTAGAACATTAACAATGGCCTTTTCTTTTTAGAGGTTTGCTTTGCTTCCATGGGTTTTAAGACAAAAAGTTTGAAGAAATGTGGGAGTTCTGAGGAACTTTGCTGCAGAGCTGAAGAAACTAATGTAGAGCTCAGTCAGAGGGCTGTGTGCACAACCAAGTTTCTAGCCCTGTGTTGTGGAGAGAGTTCTAAAAGCTAAGACCCAGGCCTAAGCAGGTGGTGTGCTCTGATAGAATGCTAATCAAAAAATATGTATTTACACTGTCTTTTTTTTTTAATTCATTACAGCCAAGGCAGCATGGCCACGAGTCCCCTCAGAACCCTCCCTCACGTGGAACCCACTTGCCATGGTGACCTCTCACTTCCTGCAGCAGTTCTAGAGCCCTCTTTGCTGCGGGTTTTTACAGCTGTCCTGGCTGCCCATTGCCTGAATAGATTCAAAACTTCTCCCTTCCATGGTCATCTTAAAAGGGGCTTCTGGGTTAGCTCAGTGGTTAAAAGCGCCTGCTTGGCAAATTCAGTCAGGTGCAGGGGACCACAGTTCAATCCCCAGCTCCGCAAGCCGCATCCGACTGAATCGCAGTGTACCCTGAGCTAGAAAAAAAAAATGTATCTCCTTCATGGCCATCTTGACTTTGGGGAAGAGCCGGAGGTCACATGGTGTTGGACCCAGTGACGATGGCGGATGAGGCCACAGCAGCATGTATTTAGGACCTGGCTTTCCCTGGGGTGGTCCTGGGCAGCAGCGGGCACTGGATTGGGATCCCACTGCATAGAGACCCTTGCAAAAGAGACCTCCAGAGCTGCTGCAGGAAGCGTGAGGACGGAGGGAGTAGTGTGCTCCAAATGAGGGGAGGGCGCTGCGCAGATTCACAGCAGTGTGCCTTTCACAGTAATGAATTTAAAAACCTAAACATGGCCTGCGTATTTCAGTCACTCTTGAAATGTAGAAAGCCATGTGTCCTTCATGCTCCCTTCACAGTGGCAGTGGTAGGAGGAGGAGGGGCCTTCACAAGGGTCACAGGCAATACTGTTGTATCATGTTTAAGAATTATTTTGGAAGTTCATGGCCACTATAGAAGCAGAGAAATCAGCCTAATCCGCCTAGAAAAATAATATCAAGGGCCCAAGAGATAGCTCAGCAGTCTAAGCACCTGCCTGGCAAGCACATTGTTCTGAGTTCCATTCCCTGGCACCTGAATAAATAGATAGATGATAGATAAAATTGACAAAAATGATAAGTATTTTACCAAGATTGCCAAATGTGGTGCTGCATGCCTGTCATCTCACCACTCCGGGAGGCTGAGGTAGAAGGATCACAAGTTTGAACCCAGCCTGAGCAATTAATTTAGCAACTCAGAGACACTATTACACAAAACATAAAGAAATAAAACGACCCAATACTGAGAAGGAAGGGAGAAAGAAGAAAGAAAGAGAGAAAGAAAGGAAGAAAGAAAGGAAGGAAGGAAGGAAGAAAGAAAGAAAGAAAGAAAGAAAGAAAGAAAGAAAGAAAGAAAGAAAGAAAGAAAGAAAGAAAGAAAGAAAGAAAGAAAGAAAGAAAGAAAGAAAGAAAGAAAGAAAGAAAAAGACTCCCTTTCCTGTGGTGCACCCAGCCTCAAAGTTCCAATGCTAGCCAGCAGGTGGCGCGCGGCCTCCATGACGCCACCCTGAGGAGAGGGCGCGCTGAGGCCACTGGTCCCTCTGATAGGTGGCGCTGCAACTGCGGGTCAGGACCCACAAGTTACTAATGCTGCCGTGCTCCACGAGTGTAGGAAGCAGCCTGCCTTACCCGGGTTGTCCCTGTGGATCATCAAAGTTGGGGGCGATCAAGGAGTCGAGGTCTGCGCCTTGCGTTGACCTCCGCCTCCCACTCAGAGGCTCTGAGCGCACACGCTGGTGCCAGGCGGCCCGAATGCCGGTGACCTTCCTCAGCGTCCCCAGCTTCCTGGAGCCATGCACATTTATCCCCTGCCCCCGAGGTGCCGCTGCAGGATCGCAACCTCGAAGCCTCGCTGCAGTCCTCTCTCCGGTCCGAAGCTCAGGTGCGGTTGCCTGCAACCCCTGGCCCTGAAGAGAGGCAGCCCCCGCGGCGCTGGCGGTGATGGATTCGGTGTCAGCGGCCAGGAAACGCGGCCGCCGCCAGAGCAGACTCGATGGCGCCTCCCAAACACCTGCTCGGACCAGAAAGTGGCCCCAGGTGAGACGCGTCCACCCGACCGCCCCACCCCCTCCTTCTCCAGTTCCGGCCTCTGGGTCAGCCTTCCAGGCGCCCCGCCCAGCACCGTGGCTGCGGAATGCGGGGTCGGCGCTGCCCGCAGGGCCAAGCACTAGGTGCCCGAGGGGATCCACGTGCGGGTGCAAGCAGGGGTGCAGCCTGCACAGTTCTAGGCCCCTGCGGGCATTCTCGTCCCGCCCTCGCCTTCCACGGTTGGTGGCAGTGAAGGGTGAAGGGCGGTTGCATAGTCAGCAACTCGGAAAGCTGCCGGCCGAGGCAGGTCTTCTGCACCCTGCATGGCCACAGGGTGAAGAGCGCGACTCCAGGCCTGAGCCTGGCACTGCCTTGCGCGTCTTTGACGACAGCGATCTGGTAGCTGAGGCAGAAAGACTGCGTATCTGAGCTCAGCGAGGCCATGAAAACCTGACTTAAGCCGGGCGTGGTGGCGCACGCCTGTAATCCCAGCACTCGGGAGGCTGAGGCAGGACGATCAGTGCGAGTTCGAGACCAACCTGGGCTATAAAAGTGAGCTCAAGGCCAGCCAGAACTGCATAGTGAGATCCTGTCTCGAAAAGACAAAAAAAAAAAAAAAAAAACCTGACTTAAAATTAGAAAGAAAGAAGAAGAGAAATGCTGGAGTTGCAGTCCAGTGCATGGCCTGGGTTCAATCCCCACGTGGCTCTGCCCTCTCCAACAATCATTTAGTCTAATTCCAAAATCTACATCACCTTAAGAGTCTCCCCCAGACAGGAAGGAAGTTTTCCCAGACTCCATGCCAACTTTGCCCTGACACAGAGTCACAATCCTTGATATCTCCTAAGCTGTCCCTTCTGAAGGTTCTGCACAACTTCCCAAGTCTAGCCTTTCCAGTCCCTGCCAACTCCTACGCAGCAGCGGAGCCCTTTGCCCCAAACTGCTGGCCCTGACAACCATCTGATAAGAGTCTCTTGTAAATGCATAGTGGGTAGAGACAGAGAAAACGATTAAATTGAAAGAGATAAGAAAAGGAGAATGTCTAGAAATTGGGCATGCAAGACATCTTAAAAATCATTCCGAATTCAGGAATTACTTCAGACACATTTTATTATAATCTTGATACAATCTACATAAATTTGAGCTTGTATTTGAGTTCAGTTATAACATAGCATAATAAAAATCAAAGCACTGGTACTCTGAAATAAAGCAGGCAATCCCCAATCAATAAACACACTTGATTTATTTTGTATAAAAGGGTTAAGTTTACAACTAAACTTTTATAAAAAGTTTAGCATGAATAAGTACATCATTACACATTTTATGCAGAAATAGACATCTCTGCCACTATACAAGAAAACTCTAATTAAAGAGTTCACAAGGTTCCACTCAATATATATATTTATATATATATAAATATATACACAGCATTCAGTAGGCTTGCGTCAAAAAGGTAATTTCTGACCAAAGACTTCATTTAAGTAACTGAATACTGAATCCTTCTGGTATTCACGCTCCACCTTTGAAAAAAGGCAAAGTCTCCTTAGATTGGGCAATTCCTCGTGATTTTTAACTCCCCATGGTGGGAATAGAATATAAAGAAAACCTTCCAACTGCAGAAAGGGCATTTAAAAGTCTTTTTCATAAATAACGACTATCACAGTCCAGGTCAGACAACACCCTGGGAAGATGATTATTCTTAAGTTTTCCTTCTTATTTTTCTTTTGTAAAAACGTCCATTCAAACTTGTTGTCCTCCTGGAAATGGTTGAAAAGTTCGGCGTCTGAAAAGATCCTGCTGTGGATTTGTTGTTTTTGTTGTTGTGCAAAAGAAATAGAAAAGAGAAAGGAGAAAGAACAAGTCATGAACACCTGCAAAAGATTGGGAGAGAAAGGCGTGTTTAGCAGAGCGCGAGCCAAGGGCAGAGGCCGGCAGCCCGGCGCCACCGAGGAAGCCGCAGTTTGAATATTTAACCAAACATTCGGGGATGAGGCGAACCCTGGCGTCCACATGCCACAAAGTAGGCCTCCAAGGCGCAAACTAAACAGGAAAATCACTGCGACTCCAGGGAAAAACTTCCCAACCCAATCTCATATTTGGATTTCTAGCGGCAGCGCTCACAGGCGCCAGACTGGTGCTTGTACCAATTATTTGATTGGAAACAGTCCTTCAGCGAGCAGATAGGGAAGTCTGGGGTCCCAAAACTCGCAGCTAGAGCACGGGGGTCTCCAGCCAACAGGAGCATCACAGGACCGTGCTTTCAGGGAGGGAGGATCGCTATGGAATTTGTGGTGATAAGATTAATTACAGCAGAGGTTAGCACCTCATAGTACCAGGGAAATAAACAGCAGCCAGCCCAGGCATTACGTTTGCTACAAAAGCTACACACAGACACACACACACACACACACACACACACACACACACACACACACACACACACACTTCCCTGGGCCACTTTAGTACTAAGTTCCTGGGGGAACGTTCTAGGATCTTGAGCAACCAGAGGTGCAAGCCCCTTCTTGTCTACTAAGACGACAGAGCACACATATCACAGCAAAGTACGTAATAAAATAGAATAAACCTACCGGCTCGCAAGCGATCTCACACAGGCAAATTACAAAAAAGCACACGCACCCACTCTAAGAGGCATAAGTGAACACTCACCCTTTATTCAGCCACAGAGTGCTTTGCTGTCGTTTGACGTTAAGTCAGAAGGGAATTCGGATGCCTGGAGGGGAAGAGGATAAAGGCGGGATGTTAAGACAGTCTTTAAGGAAGAAAGGGCCTCTTTTTTCATGAAAGTACTCCACACACCAGCCGGTTGCATGAAGCACGTTCAGGCCACCATGCACACTACAAGCATTAATTCACGCGTTGGAACTTACTAGCAATTGCACGCACGGCTCACTTGGGAGCAGCACGTTTTTAAGGAAATAAAGTAGATTAGCTTCCTGGCAAGTCTCAGCCTGGACAATGCACCTAGGAGTGACAGCCCCAGCGGTGGCTGGCGCGTAGCATCGGGGCACGGCTCACCTGCAAGGACAGGATGCTGATGTCCGTATTGAGCGTGGTCAGCGGCGTCCTGGACGCCTGGTTCTGCCCAGGTCTCGGATGGTGCAAGGTGACGATTGTAGGGTGCGAGTCGAGGGCGATCTGCAGGTCCAGGATGTAATCAATGACGTGCTGCAGTATTTCCATCTTGCTCACCTTCTTGTTCTGGGGGATGCTGGGCACCAGCTCCTTGAGCTTGGAGTAGCAGTCGTTCATGTTGTACAGCAGGCTCATCGGGTCATCCACCGGGGTTTTGCTCCGGGAGATGCCCAGGCTGTGATCCGACAGGCTATTTTTCCTAACAGACCTGACCGGACTGAAAGCTTTCATACTGATCAACGTGCGAGGAAAGGGAAACCGGGCTGCCCTGGAGTTCAGGTCGCCGCCTGCAGAGAGAGAGGCACTAGGCACCGGGCTCGGCTCAGAATGAAGCGCGAGCCCGGCGGGGCGGATTTTATTTGCGCTCGCCTAGGCCACATGAGCGGCCATTCTTTTGTTCCTATTGGTGAAAAGCGGCGCGTCCGTCAGGCTGAGTGAGCATTTCTATTGGCTGGTCTGGGCGCGGGCCGAACTCTCTGTTCTTCCGCATTCACGACCAATCTCCGTGAGTGGGCGGGGCCGGTGCGAGCCCAGCTGGGCTGGTAAATAGAGTACAGTAAGGCTCCCTGAGCGAGCCCTTGTCAGGGTACTGTGTCCTCGATTTTAATTTTAAATGTATGCAAGATCGTAGCCCGGGGGAAGTGCCCCAACGAACACTAGCAACTTGCAACAGCCCTAAAATCAAAGCCTCAGGGGAAAATGTCACGGTGCCCTGCAGCTCACCGGACAGCGTCAGGACACAGCCAGCCCTGCAAGAGCAGAGGGAGAGGGAGCCGAATAGTGGTGCTGCTGGAGGCCACGAGTGCAGAGTGAGTCCCACCTCTTTAGATAAGGAAAAGCTTTGTTAAAAGAAAAGAAAAACGGGTCCATGCATGCATTCAAGGACAGGTTTAATGTGGGGTTTTGCAAGGCAGGCGGCACTATTGGCAAATCCGTAAGATGAATGCATTTGGAAGCCGTATCGACCCTAGCTCTGACTGCTGAGAATCACGGTGGGAGGGGCACCACTCTCTGTTCAAGAATCTGGCAAGACTGTTACAGTGATCCTGTAATCGGAAATCCCTAGAACAATCTCCATATGAAGCTATGTTTTCACACACTGCCCTTGAAAGGCTTGGGTCTATGTGATTAATTATGCACAACCCTGATTTCTGGGTTCACATTCTTGTACCTTATATTTCAAAAGCTTTAGGCACTTACCTCTTCACTCACACTTTATTTAGACAATTATTTTGCCATGTATAAGATTTGCAATCTTTTCTCTTTTTTTGAACCTTTTCAACATAGGTGCTGGAGGCAACTTCAGGATCTGTTACTGTCAATCCTGAGAACTCATTCTTTCCATCTCGATAAGTGCACAGCTCCTGACTAAAATGCCTTATTTCACACAGAAGTCCTGCTTGACTAAAGACCACAGTGTATTTCTGGTTGTGTGTTTGGATACACACACAAAAATCATACTACAGTCATGTAGAAATCAGAGTGGAAGTAAATCAGAGTAGAAAACAGACTAGAGGACCCTGAAAGACATCATCTTACAGTCTGGCTTTTTCCTCCATCCCTGCATTCTTTACATTTAAGAAAGAGGAAGGAAGCCGGAGACTGAAAACAAAGCTCTAAGGGGGAAACAGTATTTTTTTCCTTCAATTAATGATTAATTCCTCCACTGGTGGGCCAGGCTGACCTCCCTGTGACAACCACGTGCCCCAGGGCTTTTCTCCCCAGGAGGCCAAGTTGGTGGCCTTATAGTGGTTGTCAGCTCCATAAAATCCAGCCACTGGAACCTGAGAGAAGGCTGAAAGTTAGACCCAGCTGAGACCTTCCCTGGGCCCTGCCAACTAACTGGCCCTAGTCTGTGTTCCGCATAATGTGGGAGGATCTAGCTCTCCTGATTATCAAGGCTGGAAATGATTTACTATTAGACTCGCCCCGCCCCCATGCTGCGCCACCGCCCAGTTTGAGCCTTTCAGTGTGCTTTGGGTGCATGGCTTTCTGTCACATACGTGCCATAGCACAACAGATTTTGTTTTGACATTATTTTGGTTCGTGATGTTATACTTTGACTATTTTACAATAATAGCCAATGTAAACAAACGTCTTTGGGATTCTCAAATTATTATTTATGATTCTCGGACGTCGCAGGCTCTTGGATTCTTACACATTCCTCTGCTTTTCCCAAGGACAGCGTATGTTACCATTCGTGACAGCCTCTCAGTCCCACATCAGCGAGACTGGAGCTGGATGCTAATGTGGCTCCAGAGTGGCTTCCAGCAGCTTCTCCCAGGATTGTTTTTTCTTTTTTTTTTTTTTTTTTTTTTGCATCCGTCTGTAGTAAAACTGCTAAATATGGTTAAAGTTTTCTGGTGTTGCTTTCTTTAGCTGCCTCCTGGAGTCCAGTCTGCCTGGCCCTGTTGAATTCGATTCTATTGGCAAGCTATGCAGTTTTGCATTCATTTAAAGATCATTTCGCAGGGGATCAGAAAGCCGTATAAGTTAATTATTTAATTATTAAAAAAAAAAAAAAAACTTTGTTACTCGTCTCAGCAAGGCCAAACTGAAGGCACCTTTAAAATTGTGATGGAAGCGTTTCATGAGGGGACAATTATGTTGGAACATCTTGGGGGTGACTTTAAAGGGCACTGAAAGTCTACCAATTGATGTCCATGTGGGTTCTCATTTGAGGCTCCGAAGTTCCTGTGGTCCCAGCTGCAAGAGGGGCTGGATCCGTGGGTGGTGGAAAGGTGCGAAGGGTTTCCGGCGGGGGTTAAAGTGTGTAGGTGGCGATTCTGGCTTCCTTGGCTCACCTACTGGGCTGTCCCCACATTGACAGACGCACAAGGGGCGCCTTCCAGGTTCCTCAAACCCTGTTCTGCCGCTTGCAGGCCCCGCCCGCACTCCCCACCCCAGCCAGACCGCGGGCGATAATGAGAAGCAGCTCTGCGCGGCGATCTTGGCCGCGATCCACGCGTGGGAGATGCCACGGGGAGGGGGCGCGAGAGATGTCCTTCCTGCACATCTGGTGCCGTGGGGCGCGCTCGCCTTACTCGCTCTGCACCCTCGCTCGGTCATGTTCTCACAGCTCTGTCCATTCCGCCCCTGACCCCCGAGCGATCTCTGACAGGTGATGAATTGGCAGCGGCGGCGTGCGGGGCCCGGCCGCGGCAGGGCTGGAGCCGGAGCCCCGGAGCAGACTCTCCGGCGCCAGGCGCGTGACGCCGCCCATTCACAACGCCCCGCGGCCGGGTCCTCCCGGCGCCGCTCCGGCGGCTGCCATGGCAACCGCGCCGTCACTCAGCGCGCGCGCCCGGCCGATCAATGCCTCCGAGGCCCGGCCCGCGCGCACCTGCAGCCTCCACGCGTCTTAGGTTTCCCGCGATTTGGGGAGAGGGAAGAAAAGAAGAGGGCGCGCGGAGTGGAGGGCACTGAAGAGAGAGAGAAGAAAAGAATTTTCCCTTTGGGGAAAAAAAAAACTCAAACCAGTGAGGCGCAGTGTGGCTTTCGACGTTGCCAAAGCAAAAGGTTTTACTTTATTTCATGTGTCTATGCAACCAGAGGCGTCCAGGGTGGGGCTACTGCAGGGAAGGAGGTCAATCTCTGCTCAGCACAGAGAATGATTTAGTCCTTTGGATCCACTAGGTACTCGCCGCGATGGCTTTGATCCCGGATTCCTAAAAATACCTTTGAACGACTCCACCCCACCCGCAAGCCCAGTCTCTCTCTGCCCTGGGGTCCTCCACCTCCGATACTTCGGAGATTGCGCAAGATTTCCCCCACCCCCCACTGAGCGTTTTCCAGGACTGCGAGCGTCATCCCCACCCCTGGCCCTGCGGAGGCAAGGAAAGCGCAGCCGGGTGCTTAGCCCGCCGCGCGCCCTTATTACCACTACAAAGAGGGGCCGGACGAGCGCCCGCGCGAAGCAGCCTCTCGCCGGAGCATATCAGAGACAGAAACTTCCAGGCAGCCGGAGCGACGTGGCGGCAATCGCCGCCTCCTCGGCCAGCTTTATCTCCAGGGAAAGTTCCATTTTAAGAACCAGATGCCAGCATTCCCGGACAGCTTACGGCATCCGGATCCCCGAGGCGCGCCTCTGCAGCGGGGAGCGGGGAGCGGAGAGCGTTAGCGGTGGTTATTTATCGTCTGTCCCGGGAGGAGCGGTCGGACACACACGTCCTCTGCTGGCCCTGAAAATGGAGCGTGTTGGGGGTGGGGTGGGTGCCTGCAGTTTGTCGCGTTCTTCTAGGAATCGGCATCTGGGTCGCATAAGGATTCTTTTTGCTTTCTGTGTTTATTTAGTACCTTGGCAAGAGAAGCCCTGACCGCGAAACCAGATAACCGATTTTGGGTTTGTAACAGCCCCACGGAGACAAGAGAGGCGGGGAAGTGGCCGGGGGACGACCGAGCAAACCCAGCACGAGTTTTATTTTTCTTGCTTCGGGTCTCTCCGAGGACCTGTTCTCTTACACTCTGATGGCGCAGCTAGGGGAGCACTAGCCTAGCTCTTCAGCCACTACTATAGCTTCGTAGTTCCTCCTTCGCCCCGCCGCCACCAGGCCCTAATTCCTTCTAGGATTACAGCGCGCTCCTGAGGGCCTCTAGAGCCCCAGGTGAAATGCCCGTGCCAAACCTAGGGCGCCACCGTCTAATCACCCGTTCCAGGATGGGATCACTTTTCAGTTACTTCAAAGAAAGCAAATTTTGGGGAAGTTTGGTTGGGGCGCCGATTTCGCTACCTGCGCTGCCAAGTGTTTGGGGTGCAGTGCAGTGAAGTGCCCTGGCTTGGGGTCACCTTTGGCTTTTCCGTAGGATTTTCCTTTGCCATCAAATGG
>PVJA010043295.1:0-16850 GCA_004027025.1 Myocastor coypus | reverse complement strand
GGAAAATGTACAAGTTCTTAAGATCTGTTATGGAGAAAGAATAATTTGTAAAATGAATAAATTGGAGCAAAGTTAGGATGAACAATGACAACAATCTTGGGAGGAATACCTGGAAAAAAAAAAACCAGCCACATCATCACTGTGTTACTTAGCTCCCAGTCCTGGTAACAAAATACCTGAGATAAACGACTTTGAAACAGGAAAGAATTACCTTAGCTCATGGTTTCAGAAGTTTTAGTTAATAGTTGAATGGATTGTTGCTTTTGGGACTTTGGTAGGACAGATCAACGTAGGGAGAATGCATAGCAGGGAAAGCATCACCCGAGTGCAGCCAGGAAGCAAAGAGAAAAACAGGAAGGGGCTGAAGTTGCAAGGGCACCCTCCGCCCCAGTGACTTAGGCCTCTCCACCAGGTCTAACTTCTTAATGGTTCCAACCATCTCCAAATAGCTGGGGAGCTCTGAGGGCTGGAGACCAAGCCTTTAGGAACATGTAAGATCCAAATTAAGTGGGCAGGGTGCTGCACAGCTGTAAGCCCACCTACCCAGGAAGTTGAGACAGGAGGATCACAAGTTTGAGGCCAACCTGGGCAACTTAGCAAGATTTTGTCTCAAAACATATTAAAAACAGGAGTTCAGCTATATCTCAGTTATAGAGCACTTGCCTAACATGTGTAAGACCCGTTATTCAATTCTTAAAACCACGGAGTGGCAGGAGACAAAAGGAAAATAAATTATAACCTGAAGAACTATAAATTTAAAAAAGTTAGGGGTTTCTGTAACTTACCTTTTTTTTTTTTTTTTTTTTTTTTTTTTTTTTTTTTTTTTTTTTTTTTTTTTTTTTTTTTTTTTTTTTTTTTTTTTTTTTTTTTTTTTTTTTTTTTTTTTTTTTGAGGTTAAGAGCAGAATATTTATTGGGGAAAGCTTCTGTCCAAAAGAAAGGGCAGAAGGTGGGTGGAGCAGGTTGTCCCCCCTATAACTGACAGTTATAATAAGTGTTAAATATAATGTTCACAAAATAGCAAGAAATGCTATAACACTGTTCTATTTCTTACCCTCTAAAGAATTTAGACGTATCATAAGTACATAAATGTGCTTCATCTCAGTGCCTAAAAGCCACCTGTTATGATTAGCATTTGGACAAAGCCAAATATTACCATCACACTATGAACTTTTGAAATTCAAGAAAAATTCTGAGGTTTTATTTAAAAAAAAAAAAAAAAAAAAAAAAAGTATCGGACTGGCAAAATAGCTCAGCAGACTAAGCAGCTACTTAGGCAAGCACAGGGATGGGGGTTCAATCCCTGGCACCACATGCTACTCAAGCCCCAGGCCCTGGCTCCATGAGCTGGCCACTGAGACCGGGCTTGGTGATCCATGCCTATGATCCCTGTGCTAAGGAGGCTGAAAACAGGAAGATCACTGTGAGTCTGAGCTGCATAGTGAGACCTGTTTAATGTACCAAATAAATTTAAACAATAATAATAAATAAAAATGAAAGTATTACCTTATAAACAAATTTATTAGCAATAGTTTGATTTTAAATATCAGCTAGTAAAATGGCTGGAAGTGATGGCATACATCTGTAACCTAGCACTTGGGAGGCTGAGGAAGGAGGACTTCTATGAGTTTAAGGCTAGTTTGAGCTGCCCAATGAAGATGGAAACTTTTTTTTTTTTTTTTTTGGTACCAGGGATTGAACTCAGGACCTTGTGCTTGCCAGGCAAACACTTATTCCACTGAGCTATCTCTCTGGCCAGCAAGCTATCCTGAGTCAAAAGCCAGCTTAAATTACATATCAAGACCTTGTCTCAAAACACAAACAACGCATCAGCTAGTTCATTTTAAGCACCTGACCTTGCAGTCATTTCTCAGCATTTGGCTGCCAGATTCCTCCTGAGCTCTTTGTTGCTCTCTCAGGCAGATGGAGCATGTCGGTGTGTTGCCATTATTTCAAGGGCCATGTTCCAGAATACTGCATAGTGATTGTGAAAGTTAATCGTATCCAGGCGTGGTGGTGCACACTTGTAATCCCAGTACTCTAAGGGCTAAGGGCTAAGGCTGGAAGATTGCTATGAATTCAAGGCGAGCCTGAGCTACATAGAGAGTTCAAAAGCCAGCCTGAACTGCACAGCAAGACTCTGTCTCAAAAAAACAAAACAAAGAAAAAAAAAGTTAATTTTAGCACTGTGCTGTAAGTACAAAGGTAATTCTTCCTCCCACTGGGAAATGAACTCAGGACTTTGTGCTTGCCAGGAAGGCACTTATGTCACTGAGCCAACTCCTTGGCCCCAAAGATAATTATTAAGAATCTCTAGGGGGCCCAGCAGGATGGCTCAGTGGTCTAAAGCGCCTGCTTGGGTAAGCTTGGGTGGCTTCAAGGACTGCAGTTCGATCCCTGGCACCACATGCTGTGCCAGCCCTGCCCTCTGGGTGGGCTGAGCCGGCCATGAAAATGAGTGAATAAACAAACAAAGGTTCTGAAACAAGAAAAAAATAAAATTAATAAAATTTAAAAAAAAAAAAAAAAGAATCTCTAAAAGGTGGCTAGGGAGCTAGCTCAGGGGAATAAGTGCTTGCCTGGCAAGAGCAAGGTCCTGAGTTCGATCCCCGGTACAGAAAAAAAAAAAAATCAGGACAATTTTTAGCCAGATGTGGTGGTGCACACCTGTAATCCCAGCACTTGGGAGGCTGAGGCAGAAGGATCACTGCAAGTTTGAGATCAGCCTGGGCTACAAAAGTGAGCTCAGGGCCAGCCTGAGCTGCATAGTGAGACCCTGTCTCAAAAGACAAAAAAAAAAAAAAAAGAAATTCTAAAAGGCAATATTAAAAGGGAGTACATTAGCCAGGTAACTTCACAAAGATCATTATGTTTTTATTTTTGTTTTTATTATGGCCGGCTCAGCTTGCCCTGGAGATGGGGCTGGTGCAGCATGTGGTGCTGGGGATCAAATTGCAGTCCCTGCCTAAGCTTGCCCAAGCAGGCGCTTTAGACCACTAAGCCATCTCTCCGGCCCACCACTATGTTTTTTAAGTCAATAAACATTTATGAAAATTTAGATAATTTTAACTTTAGAAAGATCATTGTGGGGCTGGGTAGATAGTTCCATGACACGAGTGCCTATCTGGCAAATGCAAGGTTGTGAGTTTGAACTCCAGTCCAGCCAAAAAAAAAAAAAAACCAGAAAGAAAGGTCATTGTGTTCTTTTGTATCAACAAGTGATTGCAAAAATTCAAATAATGATATTAAGTAGGATGAACTATATTTTACTCCTTTAAAGTTCTTGCATAATAAATACACATTTGTACTTTAAAGGACAAAAGCTCAACAATATGGAACCCAAAACAAGTTTCACTCCATGCTATACCTAGTGACTCTAGATACTGAAAATAATCTGAGAGGCCTGCCTTGTCCTATGACTGCTGTCGTCACCCAGATGAATGTGAGCATAGTCTATGCTGTTACACAACAACCCACTTAACACAAGGCCAGGAAATGGTCCAAATGACATTAAAGGAAGCACTAAGCACTGACTACAGCTTTCCCTAAAGCGAAGGCCAAAGCCTCCCAGTGCACTTTGGAAAAATACCGAGATCAAAGCTGTATCATAGGGGCCCGGCATGATGGCTCAGTGGTCTAGAGCGCCTGCTTGGGAAAGCTTGGGTGGCTGCAAGGACCGCGGTTCGATCCCCAGCACCACATGCTGCACCAGCCCTGCCCTCAGGGCAGGCTGAACTGGCCATAAAAATAAATAAACAAACAAACAAAAGTTCTGAAACAAGAAAATAAATAAATAAATAAATAAATAAATAAATAAGGGCTGGCTAGATAACTCAGGGGACTAAAGTGCCTGCTTAGGCAGAGCACAGCAGCCCAGCATGCCATGCCCACTCCATCCCGGGATGTGCTGAGACAGTGATTGAGACTGGGCATGGTGGTGCATGCCTGTAATCCCAGCACTTGGGAAGCTGAAAACAGGAGGATCACTAAGAGTCTAATCTACGTAGTGAGATCCTATAGACCCTGTACTAAATACATTTTTTTTCTTGTTTTAGAACTTTTTGTTTGTTTGTTTATTTATTTTTATGGCCAGCTCAGCCTGCCCTGAGGGCAGGGGTGGCATAGCATGTGGTGCCGGGGATCAAACCGTGGTCCCTGCAGCCGCCCAAGCTTTCCCAAGCAGGTGCTTTAGACCACTGAGCCATCCTTCTGGACCTCCTAAATACATTTAAAAAAAAAAAAAAAAAAAAGCTACATCATAGTTCACCCTTAAAATATTTATTAAATACATTTTTTTCTGTACTTTTTAGAATGATTCCTATGTAGAACAAAGATGCTTACCTGCTGCCATTTATCCTGTCCATTCAGCTAGTTTCCCATCTGTAGTAACCAAGGCTTTTAAACACTCCCTGGTTCTTGCCAGTCCCTTCAGGAGGCTCATTCCCAGTCGTGTCATGGGTTCCCCCCTACTACAATCCAAACTGAAATAAAACCAGCTGAGTAGTGCAGCTTTTCCTCCTGTACTCTCTATGCTGGACCCTGGTCAGACAATGGGCTTTTTGACATATTCATTTTCCTGGAACATTCCTAAGTTTTCCGTTAATTCTGGATATGGCTGTCAGCAGCCTAGTTTCCCTTATTAAGGTGACTCTGTGGCCCTTGTTATTTCCATGCACGCATCTTTAGATTTCCCCTTACTCAAAGCCATCTGCATTACCATCAGGCCAGTCCTCTCTCAAGGGCAGGAGCACTAATTCCTTTTGCCTAGCAGGGGAGATCAAAATTTACCATGAATATTTAAAATTTTTAAAAGCATTACAAGGGGCCAGCGAGATGGTTCAGCAGTCTAAAACGCCTGCTTAGGCCAGCTTAGGCAACCGCAAGGACTGCGGTTTGATTCCCAGAACCACATGCTTTACCAGCCCCACCCTGGCCATAATAAATATATATACACACACAAAGTAAGTGAAATCATATCAAAGAAAACTAAAGGGACAAAACAAATGTCTGGAAAAAACCATTACAGTACAAGGTCTACTGCTATTGATCTTCTTCAAACACTTCCTCTCACTTAAAAGATGTCCCACTATTCTCAGTTCTCAACTCTTTCTTTCCTTCCTTCCTTCCTTCCTTCCTTTCTCTCTCTCTCTCTCTCTCTCTGTCTCTCTCTCTCTCTCTCTTTCCTTTCTTGTTCTAGGGATTGAACTCAGGACTTTGCCCTTGGCAGGAAGGCACTTATGCCACTGAGCTATCTCCCTAGCCCTGGGTTTGTTTTTTGTTTTGAGACAGGATCTTTTTTTTTTTTTCTGGTAAACAGGCTGATCACTACAAGTGAGATCTAGTAGTGAGACCCTGAACACCCTGTAGATCCTTCCCTAAGACACAAGAAAACAAAAAACATCTATTATATATTTTTCTTTTTTGTTTGTTTATTTTCTGTTTTGGTACAGGGCCTTGCTACCCAGCTCAGACTCATAGTGATCCTCCTGTCTCAGCCTTCCCAGTGCCAGGATTATAGGCTTGAACCACCACACCTGGTTTTGGGCTGGCATGGTACACCCAGGGTTCTGGGGCCAGCACAGCATGCAGTACTGGAGATCAAACTCGGGTCCTTGAGCTTGCCAAGCAGGCACTTAGACAACCCCAAACTATCTTTCCAGCCCTTTTACTAGTGTTTTGAGATGGGGTTTCCCTATGCAGTTCAGGATGGCCTTAAACTCATTTTGTAGCCCAGGTTAACCTCAAACTGATAGCAATCCTCCTGCCTCAACTTCCTGAGAACTGGGATTACCAGCTGTATCACCATGCCTGAATTGAGATGGGGTTTTGTCATGTAGTTCAAATAGGCCTCACTCTGTACCTGAGGCTAGTCTCAACTTGCTGTCATTCTCCTTCAAAAAGTGCAGCTTTTTGAAGCAGTTCTGAGAGTCCTCTTTGTGATGTCCTTAGGAGATATAATAACAATTAAAGGGCCTGGGTGATAGCTCAGCAGTAATAGCCCCTGCTTGGCAAGCACAAGGTCGTGAGCTCAATCCCCAGTACCACACATATACACACACCAAAAAAAAAAAGGAATAATAATAATACCAACAGTAAATACTGCTGCCTAGAGCCAGCCCATGGAAAGCTAGGCTTATAAAGTCATTACAGTGTATACCCATATATCTTGTTCCCCAGAAGTAATACTATACAACTTCTGGCTCTTTCCCAAAGTAAAAAATGACCATTTTTAATCTATTCAAGATATGGAGCAGGGCTGGGGAAATAGCTCCATGGCACAAGTGCCTGCCAGGTAAGTGCAAGGTTGTGCTCTGTGGCACAAGTGCCTGTCTGGCAAGTGTAAGGTCAAGTGCTGAGCTGGCAAGTGCAACATTGTGAGTTGAAACCCTGAAAAAAAAATGACTTGGAGGGACCGACAAGACAATTCAACATATTCATGCAAGAGAACTTCCAGAACAGCTTAAGAAAATGCCACATCTTACACAGCTCTTAGAGTTCCCATGGGAATGATGTGAGAAGATGAGAAAAATAAAGACAAGAGGCAAAAGCTGAGGTCAAGCGGAGCTCTCTTTCTCCAGATGAGAGGAAACTTCTCAATCACTATAGAGGTATTTGTTTATACATTTACATGACACAGTCCTATCTAGCAACTAGTGGCTTACATTGCCTCAGGGTTGATGTTTCTCTGCACTGAAGCAGCCTGATCACATGGCTTTCCTCATGTGTTGTTATCACACCAGCCTTGCCTCTCCCTACACGTGCGACAAATTTCTAGCTTCAGTCAATCCCTACAAGAAAGAGCTGGTTATGGTGGTGAATGCTTACAATCCATACACTTGGGAGGAGTTAGAGAATAATTCCCAAGTTCCAGGCTAGCCTGGTCTACATAGTGAGTTCAAGGCCAGCCTCAACTACATCACAAATTTAAAAAGTGGCAAAAATGATGGGATGTTAAGTGAGAGAAGGTATTTTTGAGAGGGATTAATGGCAATGTTTCTTCTACTTTAATAATTTTTTAAAAAGTGGGGCCAGGGAGGCAGCTCAGTAGAATAAGCGCCTGTCTGGCAAGTGTAGGGTCCTGAGTTCAATCCCTGGTACCATAAAAAACAATAATTTTTAAGAAGTTAATATTCATTTTTTTGTTCACACTGCATATACTAACCATGTATTCTCTCATTCTGTCTTTTTTTTTTTTTTCCTAGAGAACAAGACTAAAATCCCTTTTACCTATGTCTAAGCTTTCTCCTGCAAAGGACACTTGTTTTTCACTTCATTCCAAAGGAGATTTACTTTTCATTTCAAGGGTCAACTGGTATAAAATAAAGATATTTTAAGTAAAGGAAGGATCAGCGAGATAGCTCAGCAGACTAAGCACTTGTTTAGGCAAGCACAGAGAACAGAGCTCAACCCCTGCCCATGTACTACATGCCATGCCTACCCCACCCCCTGGCATGCTGAGCTGGCCACCAAGACCAAGTGTGTTGGCGCATGCCTATAATCCCAGTGCAGGGTAGGCTGAAAACAGGAGGATCACTATGAGTCTGAGTTGCATAGTGAAACCCTGTACCAAATGCATGTGAAAAAGAGGGAGGGAGAGAGAGAGAGAGAGAGAAAACCAAGTCAAGGAAACTTTATGTATGTATTTATTTATTGTTTTTGCAGTATTGTGGATCAAACTCAGGACCTTACAATTGACAGGCAGGTGCTTATGCTGCTGATTTATTTATTTATTTATTTATTTATTTTTTACACACACATACACACAAAGTTGTTTTTTTTTTTTTCCAATTCTTTTATTGTTTTTTTTTTTTAGAATTTTTTTTAATTTTTTATTTATTTATTATTTTTATTCTTGTTTCAGAACCTTTGTTTGTTTATTCATTCATTTTTTATGGCCGGCTCAGCCCACCCCGAGGGCAGGGATGGTGCAGCATGTGGTGCCAGGGATAGAACCGCGGTCCCTGAAGCCACCCAAGCTTTTCCAAGCAGGCGCTTTAGACCACTGAGCCATCCCGCCGGGCCCCTCTTTTATTGTTTAAATTTAACAATGGTTATATTACATATTTTCATCATCGGATCAGTTTAGATTAATACATATAGGTATATAAGATTGATCAAACAACTAAACATTAACCTTTCTAAATCCACATTACTTTTTTTTATGCTGCTGATTTATATCCCTGGGCCAGGGACACTATTTTTTTTATCATAAAATAGCCTGATGAGATTGCACATATTTTATCAGTGTCTATGTTAACTGTATCCGCATGATGGTGAAGGTTCCCATTTGTTTGCTTGTTTTTCATGTATCTTTATAGAGAACTTAATTTAGGTGTTTTGGAATGGGCTTTGGAATCAGTTTAATGTTACCCAAAGTGAGGCTTTACCTTGTCTTAGCCATGCTATCATTTAATTTCTCTGAGCCTCAGCTGTTCCATCTGGATATGGAATCAATGCAAGACCTTACTTCCCTAGATATCTGATAAATTAACAAAACATAGTTTTGCATTTTTTCCCATTGTGTCCCCCTTTTCTGTTTGTCCTCTCCAGATACTCAGCAACTGCAGATTTCCCAAATCTCACCATGATAATCCATCTAATGCCAATTTTCTCCCCCTGCAATGGATGAGCCTGGCTATGACTGGAAACTGACCAGCACATTTCGTCTGGGCTTCACTAGTCCCTTCTCACTTCCCTCCCTGGGCTTCCAACAACCCGCCTTACTTTGGCTGTGACTAGCACACTCTAAAACAGCACTTAGATGTTTTGCCTAGTTGCATCACCAGGTGGTGCTCACTGGGATTCCACTGGGTTGTGAAATCCTACCCTGAGGTCTTGCCTCATTAACCACATCCCAGCTCCCCGGTGTTTTCATCTGAAGCCCTTCCCGTAGTAGATGGGTGGAGGACACTGATTTTTTTCCCCTTGTCTGGCAGAATATACCAGTTACCATCTAAAAGGCATTTGTCTTGGTATGCTGCCCTCTTCCTGATCCTTTGGAGAAGGCTTTTTTCTTTTTTAGGGGATTTTGTATGTTTGTGTTTTTATCTGTGCTTGTGGTTATTTCCAGCTGGCCAGCTAAAGGATACCCACAGGCATAAAAAGTAAAGCCAGATTAGTAAACTGAGCAATAAAAGGCTCAAGTCAATAGCTTCTGACATTGCCAGTTCTGCTGATAACTCACTATTATTATGGAATATTGGACTATACATACAACTACTTTCTCTTAGTTTAATGAGAAGAAATATTTGTACCATTAGAATATTTATGTCTTCCCAGCACTCCGGAGGCTGAGGCAGGAGGATCGGTGCAAGTTCAAGACCAGCCTGGGCCACAGAAGTGAGCTCAAGGCCAGCCTGAACTGCACAGCGAGACCCTGTCTCAAAAAGACAAAAAAAAAAAAAAAAAAAAAAAGAATATTTATGTCTGCATCTTGTACTCTAAACAACTACTATGAAGACAACAACATGCATTGTATTGATTATTTTGGCTGTCCTACTGATGTGTTTTGAAACTGTCTCATTGCTATTTCTTTCTTATTGAAATTAATAAAATTTCTTGAGCCGGGCGTGGTGGCACACGCCTGTAATCCCAGCACTCGGGAGGCTGAAGCAGGAGAACTGGTGCAAGTTTGAGACCAGCCTGGGCTACAAAAGTGAGCTCAAGGCCAACCTGAACTGCATAGCAAGACCCTGTCTCAAAAAGACCAAAAATAATAATAATAATAATAATAATAATAATAATAATAATAATTAATAAAATAAAATTTAAAATAAATAAATAAAAATTATAAAAAGGAAACCCAGGACCAGAGGTGGAGCTGCACGCCTAGGATCCCAGCACCATGGGAGACTGAGGCAGAAGGCTAATAAGTTCAAGCCCAGCCAACCTAATTTAGTGACTTAGCTCCTTGTCTTGAATTAAAATATAAAACTGTCTAGGGGGTTAGCTTAGTACATAAATCCTAGGTGCAAGATCTCAAGCATTTGGGGCCAGAGAGATAGCTCCATGGCACAAGTGCCTGCCTGGCAAGTATAAGGTCATGAGTTCAAACCCTGGTCCTGCAAAAAAAAATCCCCAGTAAGCCCAAAGAGCCCACTCAGGCGCCAATACTTAGCCACTCTGCCTCTTCCTCTCCACATTTCAGTTTTGTTATGACCATCGACATGCAAAAATATTGTTGAGTCCATTTTCCTAGGAGTGGGAATCTCCCAGACTTGTATTTAGAAAGAGCTTGCTGTGGAGAATATGTTTAATGAGAAACAAAGATAGATGTCAGAAGATCAGTTAAGAAGTCAATGTATCTGTCTATGAGAAGAGATGAAGATTTGGATGTGACTGATAGCACTGAGGTGCAGAAGAGTAGAATGGCAGGAGAAAAACAAACTAGTAGAGATGTTAAAGGAGCAAAGGAGGGTTGGGGAGATAGTTCTGTGGCACAAGTGCCTGCTTGGCAAGTACCAAGTCATGAGTTTGAACCCTGGTCCCACAAAAAAAAAAGGAGCAAAGGAAATAAACCTTATGTATTTCTGTGGAAAATGGATAATCTGCTTCCTCCTATAATAAAGGGTCATGAAAAATCATCCTTCAACAAGAGACAGGCATTGTAGTTAGGGTTTGCAAGGGAAGCAATACAATACTGAATACATAATTTATAGGATTATTTTATAATAGTCACTCAAAGAATTATATACAAAGAGAGTGCAGGAAATCTGTCCATACATTAAAGATCCAAAGAATCCAGCTGAGGGCCTGGATCCTGTGGCAGTGTCTGGTATGAGTCCAGCTAAAGACCAAGCACCCATAGCAATGCCCCCATGAGACTGAAAGGAGGCCTACGGCCCACAACAATGTCTTATGCAGGTCTGTTTCATGGATCTGCACTGGGAAGGCCCAAAGGTCAGTGGTGAAAGCTAGAAATTCTAAATTCTAGGCTAGCAGGATGAAGGATTTGTGCTAATAGGCAGAAGGATCTGAACTGGCGCCGTGAAATGATACTCAAATTAAGAACCAGAGTTCTGCCGGGCGTGGTGGCGCACGCCTGTAATCCCAGCACTCGGGAGGCTGAGGCAGGAGGATTGGTGCGAGTTCGAGACCAGCCTGGGCTACAAAAAGTGAGCTCAGGACCAGCCTCAACTGCATAGCAAGACCCTGTCTCAAAAAGACAAAAAAAAAAAAAAAAAAAGAACCAGAGTTCCCCTGAAAGGTATCACAGCTGTCCTCAGGGACAACAAAGTCCTGAGCTCCTCTAATGAGGAGAATAGCCAAGTTCATATCAGGAAAGCCAGTGTGACAAGCTTCTCCAGGGCAATGAACAGGGTACCATCTTCCCCTCCAGAGCCAGGAAGTGAGGCTCAAGTAAGAGTTCCCCAAAGTGAACCACAGCCATTCTCAGTGACAGTGATGTCCTGAGCTCTTTTGACAATGGGAACAGCCATGTTCATAACAGGAAAGCAAGCATAACCAGCTCCTCAACAGCTCAGAGCAGCATTTCTTTTCCTCTCCGGTTCTCCATTTTATATTGTATTGTATTGTATTGTATTGTATTGTATTGTATTGTATTGTATTGTATTGTATTTTATATTTTTTATTTTATTTTATTTTATTTTTTTATTTTATTTTATTTTATTTTATTCATTTCATTTCATTTCATTTCATTTCATTTCATTTGTACTGAGGATTGAACTCAGGACCTTGCACTTGCCAGGCAGGTGCTTATGCCACTGAGCTATCTCCTTGGCCCTTTCTTCTTATTTTGTTGGCAACAATCCTCAGGTGGTTGCCATGCTGGTTCAGTTCAGTTCAGCTGGCTGTTACAAGTTGACCACCAGTTGTCAGCCCACCACAAGCAGTTAACAAGAGAAAAGCATTGCTCTGTTTATTTGCTTTTGAAATGGGGGTCAAACCCAGTCTTCACACACACTAAGCATGAACTCTATTGCTGAGTTATATACCCTTAGCCACTGTTATATATTAATGTGGATAAGTATGGCAGTCTACAAATTATGAAATTCTAAGTGCTTCCCTGCAAGTGCAAGGACATGGGTTCAATCTCCAGTATTATGTGCTATGTTGGTCCTGGAATCCTGGGAGGGCCATGTTGGTCATTGAAACCAAGTGTGGTGGTGCATGCCTGTGATTGCAGCACTGGGGAGACTGAGACAGAAGGATCACTATGAGTCTGAGCTGTGTAGTGAGATCCTGTACCAAATAAGTAAATAAAGATTTTTTTAATGTAAAAAAAAAAAGAGAAATAGTTTTTTGTTTTTTTTTAAAAAGAATGAATTCAAAGGCAGGCGGTATCACTGAACTTCTCTTCCTCCTAAGGAAGAGGGAAGTGGGGCCCCTTCACAATTTTAGAAGGATATTAAATGATCTTTAGAAGAAACAAATGCACCACGAAAATACACAATAGCCTGGGACAAAGATCCTGTGGGTGCTCGGTGTTGTGTATGGTCTTTGGTCTCCTCCTTTGCAATATGCCTTCAGTTTTTCTTAATAAAATTTCAATAAGATGATTGAATGCAATTGTGTTCCTCTTTGGTAGATCTGGTCTCTAGGTACATAAAGGGACTTAAGGAAAACTCTGCCCTGTGATTTGGAATACAAAGAGGATCTGAGACAAAAGATAGGGGAAGGTCAGTGATACCCTTGTTCTGAGACTCCCCCTGCCTTAGCATGTCCAAGAGCTACTCTTTGGGGTATTGTTTCCTCAGGCCAACATTCTTAACAGCTGTCTGTAACAGGTGGTCAGTAGGGTCAACAGCAGAACAACTGCCCAAAATCTAGTACTCTATTCTGTCAGAAGTATACAGATTTACAATTTGTCAAGGCTACAGTTTGCAATTTGCTAATAGGTGCATGTGTTCAGATGTACATATTGTCTCCTGATCACAGCACTCAGGATGCTCAGCCTGGAGGACTGTGAATTTGAGGTTAATGTGAACTGACCTGGATTACATAAGGAGAATCTATCAGAGAGACAGAAGATGAGAAAGAGACAGACAGACAGACACAGAGAGAGACACACACAGAGACAGAGAGAGACAGAGACAGAGAGAGTGGCAGTGAGAAGAGAGCAATAGGACAGGGCCAGAGGCAGAGATGGACGGACAGACAGACAGGCAGGCAGGCAGGCAGGCAGGCAGACACAGAGAGATGGAGAGACAGAAGGAAGCAGACTGATTTCACTGCATGTTTGAACAAAATTTCCACCTTTGTATCCATACAGTTAAACATAATTAGCAGGCATTGGAAGCAAATACAATGGTATTCTGAAAAGATTCTCTGAGATTCTTAGCTTTTAATGTAGCTAAGTTTTATACAAATTTGTATTTTTTTTGTGGGGGAGGTGAATAGTGGTTTTTATAATGCTTGCTCTATCATTTTGCTAAACAGTGATGATGCTGAATATCATAAAATAAAAACAACAATAAGGTAAGGTGTAAAAGAAATTAAGAACTAGGTCTTAGCTTTAAGTTGTCAGTTTTTTTTTTTTTTTGTCTTTTTGAGACAGGGTCTCACTATGCAGTTTAGGCTGACCTTGAACTCACTTTTCGTAGCCCAGGCTGGTCTTGAACTCACACCGATCCTCCTGCCTCAGCCTCCTAAGTGCTGGGATTACAGGTGTGTGCCACCATGCCCTGCTGTTGCCAGTTTTATTTTTCTATTTCCTTTAACTCATGAATCATTAAAATGTGTTTGGCTATGAGTAACAGAAATCATGCTGAATGTGGCTTTAAATACAAGAACATTTCTATCTTAATAAAGAGCCCCAAAACTCACAATTCCTATGCAAATTTGGAAGTTCAACAACTTCACCCAGGAGCCAGGGACTTTCCATCCTTGAGTCAGCATTGCCAGAAGCCTGCTTTAGGTATCCTCCCTACTGCCTCAGGGTTACCCAATGGCTTCTGTATGAGCAAGCATCCAGCTTCTACCAGGCTGAGACAGAGAGGAAAAACACTTTCTACTCTGTGCCTTTCTCCAATTTTCTCTTGGAAGCTCTGGGTAATTTTTTGTTTGTTTGTTTTGTTTTGTTACTTTGTCCTAGCCAGAATTGCTCCACACTGCTTACAAGTAGAATGAACATCACTATTTGGTTAAAAAAAGGTCATGATATCTACCCTTGCCTTAGACTGGGGGCTCTCATGAGAGCTAGGAATGGGTGGAAATGTGGAAGGAGGCTGTAAGCACAGGAAGGTGATAGAAGCACCTAGTGCAATGCTCTAGCTATGCTTAGAATCCTAAAATGCACAGACCACTTTCACATAAAAAAGTATCCTGCTCAAAATATAATTATCATGTTTGCTAAGAAACATTGACTTATGGGGCCTGGAAGGACGGCTCAGTGGTCTAAAGCGCCTTCTTAGGAAAGCTTAGGCAGCTGCAGGAACCCCGGTTCGATCCCCAGCACCACATGCTGTGCCAGCCCTGCCCTCAGGGCAGGCTGAGCCAGCCATAAAAATAAATAAATAAGCAAACAAACAAAAGTTCTGAAACAAGAAAAAAAAATAAAAATTTAAAAAAAGATTGACTTATTCCACCCATAATTTATTCCCTAGGCTGAAGATGCTATGACTCAAACTTGATCAAGCACTATCAGCAAGAAGAGGAATGTGGACTCCAGCAGTGTGTGCCATAGTCTCCCAGGAAAAGTTGGAAGGACAGTAGTAGTGCTTGGTCAGCCTGGTACAGTGAATTCTTTTCAGAAAACTACTATCATTTGCACTGATTTGGTCACAAGGAAAAAGATTATACAAACTATGATAGGGGTACTCCCAAAGGGAGCATTTATTTTATTTTATTTTTGTCTTTTTGAGACAGTTCAGGCTGGCCTTGAGCTCCCTTCTGTAGCCCAGGCTGGTCTCGAACTCACATTGATCCTCTTGCCTCAGCCTCCCAAGTACTGGGATTACAGGCATGCGCCACCATGGCCAGCTAGGAACCTTTATTTTTTTATTTAAATATACATATATTTGGTATACTGTCTTACTATGCAGCCCACACGGCATACAGTGCCAGGGATTAAACCCGGTCCTTGTGTTGTAGGTAGCTGAGTTAGATAGAAATATTGTAGGCAGGCAGACAGGGCTAGGCCCTCGAAGGAGCTAACACAGAAGACAAGATACCTTACAACTGTGGAAGGCAGGGATGCTCCTGTTGTGGACCAGACCTAAAGACCAAAGTCAAATAAATGCTGACCTGCTTAAACATTGGGATCCAACATTGATCATCACCCTGAGGGAGCAAGAAGAATCATCAATCCAAATACTATTGGACAGGTACTTGATAAAGTCCTATTCTAAATTCATGCCCATTGCTGCGTGACTCACTTCCCCATTTGGTCTCGGACTTAACCAATTTTACCTGAGTAGAGGTGCTTGTAACCTCATTGGTTGACCATAGTTTTGTCTCACCTCATGCCCACCTAAACGAGTTTCCAGTGTTCTCCACTTCCTTAGACCCGCCTCACCACATGGTTTTCCTCTATAAAAGTCCCTGGAAGAGACAGCTTACTGGCAACTCCTACTGGGGACCCCCCTCCTCTCTCTCTCTCAGATACGAGCTTTTTTTTTTTTTGTCTTTTTGAGACAGGGTCTCGCTATGCAGTTGAGGCTGGTCCTGAGCTCACTTTTGTAGCCCAGGCTGGTCTCGAACTCGCACCGATCCTCCTGCCTCAGCCTCCCGAGTGCTGGGATTACAGGCGTGTGCCACCACGCCCGGCTTCAGATACGAGCTTTCTTTCCCCAATAAATCTATTCCGCTCATTACCTCCGTTTGTTCCTAAAATTCGTTCTTCACTTTTAGAGAACTTTTTAGAGAACTTCACTTTTTAGAGAACTTTTAGAGTCCCAGGTACTTTTCAGGTTGTGGGATCAGTTTTCCCTATATCATTTGGAGATGCCCTATTGGAGGTCATCCACCCCAGATCAGTTTTTTCTTCCTATACCACTTGTGCTTCCTAGCAGGCTCTTAGACCTCTGAGCTATCTCTGTGTCCCTTTATGTTTAATGGGATTTCCCAGTGATGGTATGTTGGTCGAACCTAGAATCTCTTCCAAAGGCCTGTGTTGGAGGCTTGGTCCCCAGCTGATAGCACTGCGGGGACCTTTAAGAAGTGGGCCTTAGTGGAAGAAATTTAGGGTAATCGGGAACACACCACTGAACAAGATCCTGGAACCTTGGTCCTTTCCTCTTTATTCCACTTCCTCCTCCTCCTCCTTTTTCTCCTCCTCCTCTTCTTCCTTCCTCCTTCTCTTCCTCTTCCTTTTGTTCTTTTTAATGTATTTTAGTACAGGGTCTCACTACACAGATTGGATGCATAGTGATCCTCCAGTTTTCAGCCTCCCAAGCACTGGGATTACTGGCCCTCAGGGGCCAGCATGGCATGCTGTGGATCGGACCACAGCCGCTGCACCTGCCTAAGCAGGGACTTCAGTCTGCTGAACTCTTACATTTCTTGTCCACCAGGAGGGGAGAGACACTTGCTTCTACCATATGCTCCTCTCCATGATGTTCTGCAAGGTCCAAAAGTAAATGATGTCAAGTGACTGTGGACTTAGATCTCTGAAACTACATGTCAGAACAAGGCTTTCATCCTTTTTGTTTATGGAACTGGGGATTGAACTCAGGTCCTTGTATTTGCCAGGCAAATGCTTATTCTACTGAGCTATATCCCCAGCCCCAAGACTTTCTTTTTTTTCTTTTTTTTTTTTTGTCTTTTTGAGACAGGGTCTCACTATGCAGTTCAGGCTGGCCTTGAGCGCACTTTTGTAGCCCAGGCTGGTCTCGAACTCACACCGATCCTCCTGCCTCAGCCTCCCGAGTGCTGGGATTACAGGCGTGCGCC
>PVJA010043294.1:0-16821 GCA_004027025.1 Myocastor coypus | reverse complement strand
AAAAAAAAAAGGTAAGGCCATTGGTAAATGGAAAGTGGCATTTACATGACAGATAATCCAGCTTACCTTTTTGTACATCTCACATAGTGGTTTTGAAGTCTTCATCCTTTCCATGAGGGGTTAGAAGGACGAGGTCACCATGGGATGGTGGCATCGGATGAGGATTAGAAACTCTGGGCTGATCAGCCCCACATATCTCAGTCACTGACACAAACCACAGCTAATTTTTTAAGACTCCACCGTAAGATAGTACAGGAAATGATGGAAATGCTTTTGTACTCCTCAACAATGTCAATACACAGGCAATATTATGAGAAGAGGATTCTGTTGTTACAAAATAGTGCTAGGTTTACCAACTTAGTTGATAAAAAGAGTACTATGCTTTGTGTGACCTGCAGATGAGCTGGAAAGGAGATGAACCGGGTCACCATGAAAGTCTAGATTAGGTAGCTTTAACAGAATTCTGAAAAACCTTAATTTTCTGTGGATCCAATTTTTTTTCTAGTTTTTTCCAAATCTTTTGTTAATTCATAAATTTTTCAATCAAGCAGGAAAAGCTCCTTTCCCTGGAATAAAAAAAATAGGTTCATACTGCTATTGGGGATGACTGGCCCCGTATTTGGCTCTGTACGTAGGACTCGCAGTACCTCCTGATTTCATATTTTTGAAAGAGAATGGTTTTCCCATCTAGATTCCTGATCTCTGGTATTCGTATGCTCCTTAACTCTTATTTCAGGGACATGTAGCACCTACCTCTCACCTGTTTGCATTTGGCACACCTGTATCCATGAAAATACTCTATAGACTTTCCCTTTCCACATTTCATGGAAGAATAGTTCATAGCATGGCTACACAGATACTGTTGGTTTGAAACTGAATGGTTTCACAAATGGATGCCCACAGTCTCTTCCCAAAAGTCTGCCTTACAAATAATAAAGGTTAAGTTTCCTCCACTCTGCATTTGCTATACTGAGCTCACCAGAGAGATAAATAGGTGTGCTTCAAAAGTGTATTTCTTTTGCATTTCTCTTCTTATAAATGGGAACTTGAGAACTCATAAAACTAAATTAAAAATATCAAATACTATTGAGCCAACCTAATGAAAATTCTAACCAAAAGTCACTGTAAATTAGGTAAGTGATATACTGAGAATACAGGCCTTGGTAAAGGAGATATTGTTCTGTGTAAACACATGAATGGAGACTTTCTTGAATAAATTACTTCTTAATAACATCAGAGAGTCATTGGCTGGGTAAATATTTCCCTGGGGCACTCACAGAGGTTCCTGAATTTAAATGTTCAATACAACTTATATTTGTCACCTTCACTAATGAGTTTTTCTTTATGAAATCATTATTACCATGAAAAAGTTAAATTTTGTATCTAATTTCTAGAATTAATGCTGTTTAAAAGACCTCAAGGGGTTGAAAGTTTTCTTGCTGGAATGCAACATTTACATAATTTCTATTGCCCAACATTTGCACTCCCAACCCATTGTCAATTTGCTACCTGAAGCAGAAGAAAGAAGAGTGCTCAGGACAGCCTGAAAGTCTGGGGATTTCTGCTAAGAGGCACAAACAGCCTCTCAAAGGGTCTGATAATAAAATCATCTCTTCTATTCTCACTTGTGATTGAAGCACAGAGAGACTTTCCTCTGCTTCTTTTTCAGACCCATGTTCCCAGCAAGGATACTGCAGCTGCTACCTTTCTAACATTCATGAGCAAGCCTAGCTCAATGGCCAAATGATTCCTGAGTTGTTACAGTTATAATCTGGAGTTTTTATTTTTAGAGAGATTTTTACTGACATTCCTTTCAGATCAACATTGCAGCAGATGGTCTAAGTTCTCTCCCTTATGAAGGCAAGAAATATAGGTCCTGAAAATTTAGTTTGGAGCTAACGATATAGCACACCTTGCAAACCCCTTGAGGTAGACAGTGAAATGCTCGTTTATAAAAAGACCTGGATAGGATTTCCATATATGGAAAGGGAAAGCAATACCATGACTCTCAAAGATGCCGCTCCTATGGCCACTCATGGAAAGTGTCACTGTTGTTCTCCAGTGTGGCCTACACTCCACCTAGGTGCCTCCTGTTGGTAGGTGACTAGACTCTCAACTTTACAAGGAATGGACTAAGCCAAAAGATATCAGACGCATACCCAGTGTAGAAAAACTTTTGGAGGTCACACAGGACCACATCGCATTCCCTAGATTTCATGCTACATTTATTATGAAATTTATAGCACTGATAGCACTGTGTTTCCTTTAAAATGATGAACCCATGATGATATAGTTGATTGTGTAAAAATGGAAGACAGATTCTGAGCGTCATCATTTCTATCACTTATTCATATATAAGGTTAAAAGATCATATCTGCACATAGTCATCGCATCAAATTTTGAAGCTAGCTTTTCTGTATACAGTACCATGAACTGTTTTTTTTTTTTTTTTTAACATGTAAGCCTAAAGGTATTAGCAAAAGTCACTCAAGGGTACTTTTATGACAGTGAATTTGCTCTTAAACTCCAGAAAAAAAAAAAAAATCAACTCCTCATAGAAAAAGACAGATTTTACAAAGAACTTATATTAGCAAATAACTGAGTGTGCACTATAAGCTCCACACAGAGAGTCTTATATTCCACTAATCACTTTTTTTTTTTACAACAGTACTAAAATCTGGCTCCAAACTGTGCTACAAGTTCATAGCACATATGCTAACAAAATTCCATACCAATGCATAATATTTTTCTAATGAATTTCATTGAAAAATTAAATAGCTATCTTAGGAAATATTTCCCAGGTCATTTCAATCACCATGAATGGACTGAAAACATTCTAAGCACCATGCAGGGACCCTTGTGGCTGGGATCAGAGTAGACACATTAAGAATGAGGTTAAAAGCGGGACAGTCTCTGGGATACCTGAGCTCTAATAGATGTGGACAGGCACTGAGAGCTATGGTCTCCAGTCAATACTGTGCTCTCTCTTTGTAATTATTTTCACAAGTCCTGAACATACTCCCTTTCTTCACTGCCTTCCACAACTTCAGGAGTTGCCTTCTTGCCAGAAGATTCTCTGGCCTTACAATGGAAGCTTCCAGAACTTTATGTTTTTCCCTCTTTTGATAAGTTCATTACAATGTCTAAGTTGCAAGTGACATGTTTTTGCCATGATGTGACCAGACTATAGTCTAAAATTACTTTACATTTAGCCTTTATTTGTACCAAATAAACATATTTTCTAGTCTTGCAATCTATATGATTAAAATATTTCTTATACTAAAGTTGGCCATATATGTCACTGTATGTGATGTACTAATTTTATAAGTTACGAAGAAAACTAAGCAAAAATGCTCACCTGCTTTTGTCAAGTAGCCTATCAGCACACACTGATTGGCGCAGGTCTTGAAGATAAATCACCTGGATATAAAAAATCCCAAATGAATCTTTTAAGTTATATGTCCTTAGGAAACCTTCTTCTTTAGTTGTCTAACTTGTCTTACCAGATAATATTCCTATTTCATGCCATCTTTTTATAAATTAAATAATAAAATATATTTAAGATGATAGTATCATGAATCATAGGTGCTATTATTTCTACACCGAATTTAGAGTAAGGCAAAAGAAGTAGCTGTCCACCTAGATCAAGCAGCCAACCTGCTCTGAAGGAGTACCAAGCATAAAGCATGAGCATAAAGGGTAATGCAGAACGGGTGGGGGCATTAACAATTCCTAGCAATTATCAGTGACATTTTTGTTTTGTTTTGTTTTGTTTTCATTTTGTAGAATATTTTCAAGGGACTCAGGTGTAGAGACTTGATAATAAATTCCCACAAAGCTCTTCAGTGACAAGCTATCCAAGCTGTCCTTTGTAAAGAAAAGGATCACAGAAAACCCATTTTACTAAGAGATACCAGGGCATTGCTTAGGGCAAGGTTGGAAGTGCAAGTTCTTTGGAGACCACTTCTGCAGGCATCAGGGAGGGCCTTAGTCTGCTTGAGCTGGTATAAAAATATACTAGACTACCCAGTCTAGTATAAGTCTAGCAACTTACAAACAACAGACATTTATTTCTAACAGGCTTCGAGACTGAAGGACCAGATTCACAATACCAGAATGACTGGGATCCACTGGGGAACCTTGTTCAGCCTCCAGATTGCCAATTCTAACTGTGCCCTCACATGGTAAATGGACACTAGCTAGTTATTTGGAGTCCTGCTAATTCTGTCATTAAAAACAGAACCCTCAACACTGAACCAACAAAAGCCCCATTTCCCATATTATCTCCTGAGAGATTAGAATTTGGCATATGAATGTTGGGGGCTCATAAATATTCCAACTGCTACATTTGGCTTGGTGACATCAAGTCTTGCTATGATGGAAGTCATTTCATTTCATAGTTCCTGAAAACTTATCTGATAGCACAAGACAATAATCTATGGTAGAATAATCAATGTAACTGAAAAATACCTCCAGAACATGTCAATAATCAAAAAATTTAATTAATAGCTCAGAGCAATGGAATGGTTCCACAACTCAGGCCACTCCTTTGACTTATACACACTAAGTGACTTCTTTTTGCTTTGTTCTGCCTCTGGGTTTATGATCTAGTTGTTGGACACACGTGGCTTACTAGATCACATCATGTGAAGAGGGATTTTCTTGGATCACATATAAAATGTATAATGCAGTTCATTGTACAAGTAACGGTTTGATTTTTAACTATTTCTATCACAGAGCAGGCATGCTCAATCTGCTGCTGATCTAAAACATGCAAATGATACCTATGTATCTCAAAAGGAAGGAACAGTATATAACATAGATGAAACATTGAAACGGCCTAGCAAAGTGTTTGATGCCAAGAAAATGATTTTCATATGTTAAATTTCCTTTTTGTTTCCTACTTAATTTTATCTACATTATAAAATGAGGAACTGTTTTCAAAATTGCATATCCTTTTGTTTTTGTAATAGCCTGTCCAAACCATGGATCTTCTTCTCTATAAACTATAGGACTGATGGGTCTCATACCTAATCACAAACACATCCTAGGTTCCACTACTTCACGGATGAGTCCTATGTTTTCTCTCATGCTAGAGGAAAATCAGCAATAAAGAAATTCATATAGCACTCACTGATGTATAATCATAAGCAAACAGCAAAAGATAGTGAGCAGCAAAAAATATAAGAACCATTTTCACAAGCAACACAACAACAAAGTTTGTCAAGCATCAGTTTTTTCTTTTCATGTACTTAGTACAGGGCCTACAGAGTCTCACTACATAGATTGGGCTCCTAGCGATTCTCCTGTTTTCAGCCTCCCAAGCACTGGGATTATAGGCACGTGCCACCACGCCCAGTCTCATTCGCATCTCAGTGCACCCCAGGGGCAGGGCTGGCATGGCTCACCAGGGATCTAATCCCAGCCACTGCACTCTGCCGAAGAAGGCACTTTAGTCTGCTGACTATCTAGCTGCCCTCTAAATCAAAGAGTGTATAAATCACTCTTGATTATAAAACTCAGTAATGATTTCCATCCTTGCAACAAGCCTAAAGAATAGCTTTAGTAAATATATATGATGTACTAGCAAATTCAGATATATAATAATAGTTGCAATATACTATATTTTATAATGCCAGATGCTAGAAAGTTAGTGGATAGATAATAATCACAGTATATTATATAGTAGCAAATATTGCATATGTGTGTATACATAACTAGGAATAGAGATATATTTATTTGCCCACAATAAAATGCCTTGTTTTCCTCACAGAGATTTTTTTGAGTTGGTTCAGCCCACCCTGAGGGCAGGGCTGGTGCAGCATGTGGTTCTGGAGATCAAACCGCAGTCCCCTATGGCTCCCTAAGCTTACCTAAGCAGGGGCTTTAGACCACTGAGCCATCTCACCAGCCCCTTTGCAGAGATTTTTTGATGAACAAATATAACAGTAGATTTAAAAGATCATTTGGAAAATTCAGTACTATCCCAGTGATGCTGTGCACTTATGTATGCACATAGACACACACATAGGAGTTTTAACAAAGAAAATAATACATATTTCCAAAGACAAGTGCTTTAAATTGTCCAAAGACAATTTAAATTACTTTCTCTCTGATCATAAAGTAACTATCCTAATAAGAATTACACAATTGGGGTAATCACTACGAATTACTAGTTGTACACACAAACACAACACTGTCATAGGAAATTCTCTTGGAACCTGTAGTGCTGAGCACTGTGGTAGAAATGGAGACACTGATATTGAGCAGTTCATATGTAGTCTTTGCCCCTGTAGAGATGGTGACTCTGGAAGGTGTTGTTATGATTCAGATCAAAAATGGTCCCTACAAGGCTCACATTTGCAGAGGTGGGGCCTCTGAAAGGTGACGGATCGTGAGTGCTTTAATTTGCTGAGATTCTTAGAAGGTAGCAGTAGCAGAAAGTGAGACCTAGCTGAAGGGGGTAAACCTCAAGGGTGTGATCCTGGCCCCTCTGTCTGGTCCCCAGCCCCTTTCTCTCTCTCTCTCTTTCTCTCTCTCTCTCTCTCTCTCTCTCTCTCTCTCTCTCTCTCTCTCTCTCTCCTCTCTCCTCTCTCTCTCCCTTGCTGCTTCCTGGCTATCATGAGCTAAACAATTTCTTCCACCACACCTTTCTACCAGTAGTTTTGGCCCTACCTTGGGGACCCAGAAACAATGAAGCCCAATGACCATGGTAATAAATAAACTTTTCTCCTCTAAGCTGTTTATGTCAGGTAGCTTGTCCCAGTGATGCACGGCTGACTAACAAAGTTAGCAAACAATGGCACAAACTGATGTATAGTTGCAATTGCAATTTGTTTCACCCCTATCATGGATAAGAGTAGAAAAAATAAGGAAGATGTAGGACCCAATCAGCACAGTATTTCCTGGAGAGATAACGTGTGATACAGAACCTTACAGTGATCTTAGATACTTAGCGGAGGAATGAGGAGAGGAGGGGAGAGAGATGTGGAAGCTGCCTCCAGCAGCTCCGAGGCTTGGGTCTCCCTGTGGATTGCTGATCTCTCTGAGGATTGTGTTTTTGTGGCACCTGGACAAACAACTCCTAGCTTTTGAACTGCAGTGATGAGCTCTGTCCTTCCTGAATCTCTGGTAATCTATTGGGGAGAACAGAATATTATCTTGAGACATAGTTTCCCAGATTTTACCACTGTTCTTGCACCTCCATTTTGGTGGAGACTAATGTTATACACGTAATAACAGTAAGGGCCTAAAACACTTAACTGTTGACAGAATTATAGTTCTAGAAAGGGCCTAGCCTCACCTGAAATTGCAAATGTCATCACCTCTAGGTATCTGAGATCCCTAGTCAAAGATTTATTTCTTCTGATTCAGGTTTTGTCCCTATCAAAATGCTAAGAGCACTCTAAGAAGTAGCACAAAGATGTATCTGTCCATTATAACCCAGCATCAATTAATCGCTGCATCGTCTCATGGGAAGAGATTTCATTTAGGAACAGACAGAATAAGAGATCAAACGTAGGAAGTTTGATCATGCAGAATAACAAGCATCATGCAGAAGGAAAAAGGAGAACGCAAAGCCCACTAGCAATCCACTGACGCCGCCATTTACCCCAGCCACTAGCTTGGGTGGGAAATGTGCCTGTGCAGCCCCCAAATACCAGCTCTTAGCTTTATTACTCCATCAGCTACACCTCCACACCAGGCCTCCATCTTAATATTTCCCTTTGTCCTACTAATACACGCTAACTATAAAACCTAAACTTAGGTTTATCAGCAGCACTCAGGTCCAGCAACCTATAAAGTCTCAATGTGGTATTTACATATCTTTTGGAATAAAAAGGCCAAGCTCTGGGATTAAATGCCCAGCCAGAAACAGTGCAAGCAGGCTGCAGGGAGCGGGGCAAAGGTGAGCACGGGAGATGCCTTCCATCAGCAGAGGGAAAACCTTCCCAACCTGCTCAGAAGGATTCGACAGATGAAACCCAAACGCAGAAAAAGATGCAAATATCCCCCAGGAACTGGGACAAGCATGAGCCTCAGCTCCAAATGTCAATTACTGGAAATCTCCAGAGCCTGGTTAAAAATAGATATGCAGGTTTCTTTGTTCACACGTCAGGTAGGGTCATCCCATCGAATCAGGTTCCCATCACCCTCTTATCACCCAAGAGCTGAGTTGTCAACCATTTGCAACTGTAAATTTTGGTTACAGGGCTGTCACAGCCTCCAAATTAGTGTGCACCCTTTCAATTATTTTGAAATACCGTGGTCTGAACATTTCCACACGATGTGCACAGTGCAGGAATATGCATAAACATTATCTGTATAAATATTACGCAGCCTGACTTTTTTCTCCAAAATAGCATCTGAGTGTTAGAGAAGGTAAAGGTGAGGGGAAAAGGAAAATTAATTGTGCTTTGGAGGCTAGGCCAGGAGCAGTCACCAGCTGCCAGCAGGCAAACCTGGCCAACAACAAGGGAGCATGGGATGTGGACAATGAAAGCTTCATCCCATTTTTCCACTTCTATTGCCACCTCACTTAGAGACCTTCGAAAGCCCCTCACGCTGTTAGACGAATCCCTAGCTACACACCTTTGCCTGAGAAACACTGTACAAATGAATTAGATTTAGTCAGAATGACTCATAAACTTCTCTGGCTAAAAGTGCTTAAATTTGCAGTCAACTCCAAATTAGACTTGGTAATTGAAGGCACTGCAGTACAGATAGTCCCAAATAACAGACAATCTAAAAGTCATTTTGACTTGATTCTGGTGTGCGATGTTTGATTTTTGAGGGGAGCAGTGGATTTGCTCCTCTAATTAGTTTTAGCTTAAGCTGATATCAAACTTGTATTCTATTCCATGAGCCCTGGCTGGATTGACACAGAAAGATGAAGAATAGGAAAGAGAGGTCCCACATGTAAATGCTGCTACTGAAAACGGAGAGGGGAACATCCCCCAAAGCACTATTTGGCGCATTTTCAATAAATCTAAATTTAACTTTAGAGAGTGGTGGAAATATCCTTCACATTTGCTTCTTGTCAGAAATTTTCTTTTCACTTGACTGACCCCTTCACGCCTCTTCCCCCCAAAGCCTTCGCAGTTAAGCTGGTTGTTAGCGTCCCTACCCAATCACATGAAGCTCTGTGGCTATGCAGTGTTCATGCCACCATAAACAAGACTGTAACATTGCCGCCACTTTCCTACACAAACAAGCAAAAGTGTTAAGAATTATCCCTCTCTCTCAAAAAAAAAATTCATATACATTTGCAGTAGCAAACTGAACTTCATTAGAACTCAAGTATATATACTTCTCTGTAAATGTGAGCATTTTATTGCTCTGGGGTTTTCTTAATGTAGACCATCTATCTCCACATAGGCACAATGTCAAAGTTCATTTAAAACCAAGTCTGTTGAAAACCTCCCAGAGATTTTACTCCAATAGGCCACCCTTTTCTCTGCAACAGCTCTCAACAATTCTACTAGCTCCTCAAGGACTCAGCTTGATCTCATCAAACCTGCAGACATGGGGAGGCAATGTAATCTAACTCCTCAGTCCTTGACCTGTAGATTCCTTAGAATAAAAGCTAGTCACTTTATAGTTCTTAACTATTTGCCAAGGACTCGGCTAAATACTTACATGCATGAAGTGCTTTCAGTGCAAGCCTATAGAGAGGTGCTCTCACTTCTGCTCTTTCCAGAGGAAAAAATCTAATTCAGGAGAGCTTAAGTGCATGTGAGGAGATGGCACAGGGAGTGAGGTCTCAGACCCAGCTGCACTGATCCCAGACCCCTGCTGCCCTTTTTGCCTCCCCTAGTTAGTGCTGGCCTGAAGCATCCATGAGAGAGACCACCCTTCTGCCTCACTCCAGCATCCAGATACTTCTCACCATTGTGGCTTTCCTGTAAATGTAGGATATAACCCTGAAGATTCCCCACAAAATCATAGTTTTCCAATTACCCATCGTCTCCCAATGGCTCTCAATCATCAATTAAAGCAGACTGTCTAGAGATGGGGAGGGTTTTAAATAGCTCCCCAGGTGCTTCTATTGTACAACCAGGGCTTGGAGGTCATTTATCAACATTAATAGAAGGCAGAGGAGCAGAAGGTAATATAGAGTGATGGGTAAGAAAAATCTAGGTTCATTAGTTTTTGAATCCTAGCATTACCCTGGGCCTGAGTCTCATTCAGCATACTAGAATGTATAGCCCTTTCTCAAACAAAGGAGACTTGTGTATAAGTAAGTTAGCCTGCCTATTTTTTGAAAGGAAAAATCATATAATGTTATGTTATATAGAAACATAGCAGGCTAGGAGATTGGGTAAGAGAATGCACACCATATCTCTTTGCACTGAGAGATCCATAATAGCAAAAAAAATTATAATAATACTAAATGGCATTTGTTAGACGGATTAAAATATCGCTTTGCCTCTGTTCCTCACTCTGCATTTACAGAACTTCTATCATCCTCGCTTCAGTACTCTGTAAGCCAGATAATTATTTGAAACCCCTGCAGTCCCAATGCCATCTCGGAGCAAAGATTTAATGTTTGAGTCCTAGAGTGAGATTTCTGATTACCAAGACTTCATTATCTTTATGAAACAAGCTACAATACATTTCCTGACATACAGGAAAGTTTTATCATAGACTGTTAAGTCTGAGCCACCATTGTCAAAATAAATGGAGAAAGCATATTGTGTGATTTACTTTCCTCGATTTTTTTCTGTCTGTTTGCATACTCACTCATCTGCAAAATTTGGTAATGCACAATGGGGCTCTCTGTCATTAGTTTGAATTAGGAAGTTCCTACTGTATTTTAGAAATCAAATTGAAGTCCTTAGGAGGTTGAAATGCTTGAAATTATCTAAATGCTTTTCATTACTGTAGCTCAGATTGTTATTAAACATGTTATTACTTTTCAGAAATAATGAACAATAATATAATAATTAATAATCAAACATACATCAAGGGGTACTTCATTCCCAACTACTGAATTAAAAGGCTGCTGGTCACCATCTGTGGAAGTGGAACACACGCTCCAATTTCTCTAGGCGCTCTGGCTGGACAATTCAGGCTCAGTGACCTCCCAAAAGCCACACCGCTCTTTCCTTTCTTTTGCCTGTCTGTGTTTCTCTCTGCGTTCTGTGTACTGGGTCTGAGCATATACTCCCACAACTACAGAAGCTCCATTATGTTCATAGCGCATAGTGTCAGGAGAATGCAACCTTCCCAGTAACAGGCCCACCTCTCTCTACCCAGATTGGCCATGCAGGGCATGAAGAACCTTATATAAGAAATTTTTTTTCTCCCTCTCATTTCCCTTATTATCCATCTGACCCAATTCTCTCTGGATTCTTCTACAAATAAACATAGAATCACAAAATAAATGTGTGAAGCTCTGAAACTGTGAACACATGAGTCCTAGTTTCTTCTCTTTTCTTCTGTGGCTTAGAAGTTTTCTTTTTTTGTCTACATAGAGCTATAAAGCTCAGGGTCAATCCTCTCCTTAGCAGTGGGTAACTCATTGAAGCATTTGCATCTAAGACACCAAATGTCCTGCTCTGGAGTGAGAGAGCTATATTTGAACTTCAAGGAGAGGCAAGTTATAGTGGAAGAGGAAAATGAAGTAACCTCACCTAAAGTTATACCGACATACCAAAAGAGGAGACCAAAGTGTCCTACTTAGTCATCAGCACCTAGGAGATCAGCAGGATGTTATGACTTGGGGCTCATCTCTTTCCCCACTTCTCTCCTCCTAAAATTAGCGTAGAGTTGATTCTCTAGCATGTTTACACAATTGGAGGAAGGTGCATCCCAATCAACCTATAAGGAATAGCATGACTCTAACTGCACTGATGCCTGTGTACTTGTAGATCCCCACAAGTCCTAGCTTGCCCTGCACCATTCTGAGTTACAGCGCTGTGCCCATACACTTTTCCATAGTATTCCCTATCACTGTCAGAAATGGATAGATGACTGGATGACCACAGATGGTCACCTGACTCATTGTGCACCTAGTAGTCCACGCTGACATGGCATCTCTCGTTCATACCATACTGCACATTCTGGTCGAACTGAACAAATTTGAACACTTAAATGTTCTCCACCTCTAACAGTCCTCTGCCTTGGCCATTTCAGCCTCCTATTTCAGTTTTCAAAGCATACGAGACTTCTTTCGGAAGCCCCAGCCAGGGCTTCTACATCTTCTTTTCCCAGTGGTACTTGATAAGTCGTATTGTTTTAGTGTTACTCTCCATGTGGACCACTTTTCCATAAGGATGGGAACCAGGTTTGACTATTCGTCCTTTATCCTGGTACCTACCTAGCACAGTGCTTGGCATAAAATGAAACTTTATTTAATGAAGGAGTGGATGAATGAATGAGTGAATAGGACGGAAGTAAAGTCTGCATCCTTCCTGATCCCTTCTCAGACCACCACTCCTAGCCTTACTGTTCCTCTTTTCCTCCATCAGCATCCTCTCTCATGCTTAATTTAGGATGTCTGCTCAGAGAAGAAAGGCCCCTGACCTTCGAAACACTCAACATTGGAAAGGAAGAGTGAATAAATAGAAAGGATCTTCTAAAGAGAAGAATATGGGAGAATTTGCAGGACCTAAATATGTAAAAAGAACAGCATAGAGCCAGCTAGATAGTTCAGTGGATTAAAGCACCTGCTTAATCCTGCTGGCCCCACCACTGGGGCATGCTGAGACAGAGATTGAGACTGAAAGTGATCCCAGTGCTTGGGAGGCTGAAAAATGGGAGAATCACTATGAGTCCTGTCTACATAGTGAGACCCTGTAGACCTCACTAAATGACACTGGGAAAGGGAAGGGAAGAGAAGAGAAAAGGAAAAGAAGGGAACCAGCTCATGGAATGAGGGGGTCAAGAAAAGTCAGGCACATTCACACTGATTAGATATGTAGGAAAACCAAATGAGAAGCCACAAATTAAAAACTTGGATGGACTATGTGACTGGAACATGAATTGCATTCATTTTCATAAATCCGTTAACAATTTTGCCTATACTGGTGCAGTATTTGGTATCACAAAACACAAGTTAGTATTTATTGATGTATTAGAGTCCAATACTTACACTTTTTTCTTCAATAATCTGTGTATTTAGTTTGGTCAACTGTTACAAACTGAAAAATCTAGGAAAAACTCTACAACTAAACCTACCCATGTGGAATTTTATAATTTCCCCTTTGTCCAAATGTGCCTCATCTATAAGCATTGAATATGTATAGACAAAAAAGGATTAGTATGATTTTGGCATGTTTTGGTTTGGTCACTCTCTTCAGTACATATTATTAATACAAGTTAAAATGGAACTGCTTGAGAGATGTATACTATTTCAGGAATTATTGGCCACTGATAGATTTACATTATAAAAGTGTTCAGTACTGTTTTGAAGAACAGATGTCATTAGAGCCCTGAGTATTTGAGGTAGGGAGAAAAACTGAAACCATGAAAGAATGAATATCAATAATAAATAAATTTTCCTGTTGTGTAATACTTCATAACACTAGTCCTGTCTACAAGCTGAAAACCATTTGATATTAACTGGATGTTCATATTCTATAATGAGTATATGTTCATTAAATGAATATGTAAATAAAATCTCAGAACTGGAGGACACTGCAAAGCCCCACCATCTTGCTTTACAGATGAATAAACTGATATCCAAGAAGCTGACCTGGTTGCCAATAGCTCATTAGATTATCAAAGTGCTGAGGGACTTTGATATTCTTTTAGTAGAACTAATTAAATTATATAAGGACTAGTGTTTTAGGAAACCAGACCATGACATTAAATGGCCCTGAAGAAGTAGAAGCAAACAAATGAAATGTCAGAATACAAAAGTAATATAAAGAAAGAGAATATTATAGGACTTCATCGTAAGAACATGATATAGATAAGTCATTATGGAGCTGTTTCTCTTGTTTTATTTTTATTTATTACTTTTTATTGTAAAATCTTACCCTGAAGTCAGACGTAAATTGTATTAATGATCCAAGGTTAGAGTTCTACAGATATAGTTGAAATAACAGATGAGGAATTATTAAAAATAATGTTTGCTAAAAAATAATAGTCCTAGTAGTAGTAGTATTCATTTTAATACTCCTGTTATGCTTTATGTCTAAAACATCCCAAGTCACATGTGTTCCAAGGTGAGGCTTTGGGGAGATGACTGGATCATGGGAGCTGCAGTCCTTGGTAAACTGATCCAGGGATGAGTACACAGCTGCGTGCTGGTAGGAGGCGGGGCCTGGTCAGAAGAGGAGGTAGCTTAGGGGTAACTGCAAGTGTTTAATTCTTCTCTATACCTCCTCAATTTTGTCTCTGCTTCCTTTTCTGCTTTCTGGATTCATAAGATGAGCAGTCTCCCTTCATCATATTCTTGTACCAGGCTATTTCTTCCTTGGAGTCAGACACCCCAGACCAAACACTCTGAAACCATGAGTCCAAATAAACTTTTCCTCTTTTAATTACCAATTTCTCAGCCCTTTTCTTTTTCATTCTTTGTTACTTTTAATAAGAAATAACAATCAGACAGTTTCAAACACATTAATAGGACAGCTACAATAATTGATACAATGCATATTGTTGTCTTCATAATAGCTGTTCAGAGTACAAGGTGCAGACATGATAACTTTTCTAAACACTACTGGTACAAATATATCTTCTCATTGAACTAACAGAAAGTAGTTGTATACATAGTCCAATAGTCCATAATAGCAGTGGCAGAGCTGGCCACATTGGAAGCAGTTCACTTGAGCCTGTTACAGCTCAGCATACTAATCTGGCTTTACTTTTTATGCTTTGTTGTTCAATTTTTCTGCTAGATGATTAAGGGCAAGTTAAAGCAAGATCTATATAACAAAACATGCAACTTTTGAATCTGACAAGATCAATCAAATGCCCTCAGGATTGCCTTGAAACTATGTAAAGCATTTTGTAGAACTTTTGTGTCAGCCATCTGGATGAGTCACAGCCATTACTTTACCAGTTTTGAGCCTTTTGTTTCAGTGATAGAAAAATGAATAATATGCCTTCCGAACATAGCACATACATATGATAATTTTTTATCTAAAAAATAGAGCGGTTGTTATATACATTCAATAAAGGCAAAGCTATCCCTAGCCTGTAGTCTTTGAGTTGGATTCCCTTGCAGGCTCTTACATATGCAGTAGATGCTTCATAAATACTCGTATGTGGAAAGGATGATGATGGTAACAACCTTTGCCAAATGCCAATTACAGGACATCAAGTCAAAGCTTCATGGGTCAATACATCAGCAAAAAGGAAGCAGCAAATGGAATTAAAATAATGTATCTGTTTGTTCATTGTTAATGGCTGCTATGAATTTGAATGAGGCTAGTAATTGCTTCCCTGATATGAGAGCAAAATGCCAAGGTAAAGACTGTAATTAACATTCAGAAAGAATGTAGTCACAGAGTTCGGGGGCTCCTTTGAAAAGAAATCTCCAGTTTCCTCCTTTCTTTTTCTAAACCTTTTCCTAGTTTCTTGGCATCTTTGATTCAAAAATTTATTCCATTTTGTTTCTTACTCTTTTCCTCTCCCAGTCCTAGTATTGATCCCAATTTAGAAGCCAGCAAAACGTCCATATTGTAAAAGATATTAGGGGTGGTGGGGAATAAGATAGTTCAGTGGTCTAAAACGCCTACTTTAGCAAGCTTAGGCAACCACAGGGACCACAGTTCAATCCCCAGCACTATAAGCTGCACCAGCCCCACCCCCAGGGCAGGCTGAGCTGGCCAAACATAAATAAATAAAGTTTTAAAGAATGATACTTGTCGCCGGGCGTGGTGGCGCACGCCTGTAATCCTAGCACTTGGGAGGCTGAGGCAGGAGGATCAGTGTGAGTTCGAGACCAGCCTGGGCTACAAAACTGAGCTCAAGGCCAGCCTGAACTGTACAGCGAGACCCTGTCTCAAAAAGACAAAAAAAAAAAAGAATGATACTTTTTCCATTAAAAAATTGTAATTTGGGAGTAATTGATGAAACAGCAATAGTAGATCTCTTGATAAAGCAGATAAAGGCCCATGAGACGCTGAAGTTTTAAAGTCATATTTAATGCTTAAGCTACTCTGCTTATCAGTTCCTTTCCTGGTGGCTCCTAACTCTGTGCTAGGTTCCTCAGCCCCAGAAAGTGCCTTTGACTCACAGTTCCATACTACAATGATGAAAAGTCTCAGAGCCCTGACTACTACTTTGCACTTTGTACACACAACAGAAATATTTTTTTTTCCTTTGAAGTTTTTTTTTTTTGAGTTTCAATTTTTTTTTTTTTTTTTTTTTTTTGTCTTTTTGAGACAGGGTCTCGCTATGCAGTTGAGGCTGGTCCTGAGCTCACTTTTGTAGCCCAGGCTGGTCTCAAACTCGCACCAATCCTCCTGCCTCAGCCTCCCGAGTGCTGGGATTACAGGCATGAGCCACCATGCCCGGCTGAGTTTCAATTTTTTTATTGTTTAAATTTAACAATGGTTATATTACATATTTTCATCATCAGATCAGTTTAGATTAATACATACAGGTATATAAGATTGATCAAACAATTAAACATTAACCTTTCTAAATCAACATTACTTTTTTTTTTCTTTTCCCCTTTCTTTTCTTTGAAAGTTGACATATTGCATATTGTCCTCACAATCATTCTACAGAGTACAGTGTGTGGGTATGACCCACCTCCCTATTGATGTTGCTTAGAAAAAAAAAAAAAAGGAAAAGAATATACTTCTCTTTGGACTAAGAGGAAGCAGATACATACACAGTCAAATGTTTTGCAATTGCAGT
>PVJA010043293.1:0-16862 GCA_004027025.1 Myocastor coypus | reverse complement strand
TGGGACCTCAGAGAAAAGGGATGAATGAACTGTAGTGCGTTTAAGGAGAGTCACCCAGATAAAAAAACATTCTCTCCGGCTTTCACAGAAGGCAAAATGGCCAAGCAATGGCCATGACTCATCCCGAAGGCTGACTCTAACAACAGTTCTACAAAGTACTGCCTATGGTTCCAAACTTAATCCTGAGGGGATTTGACCCTGGAAGATACAAAAAAAAAAATGAATGTTTTGTTATACAGGTCTTGCTTCGACTTGCCCTTGACCACCCAGCAAGAAAAAAAAAATGCTTAATTACAATGCATGAAACGCAGAGCTAGATTGGTGAGATGAGCTTTAGGAGGCTTAGATTCAATAGCCTCCAACATCACAAGCTTCACTGTAACATAATTCTTATGATCAGTGTCCAAAACAGTTTGAGGTTACTTAGGACCCTTGTCTAATTCGTTCTGTACATATAAGTGCATAGTTTTGCTCCTGCTATGTTTCCTCTCTTTATTTTTTATTTTTATTTTATTTATTTTCTTCTTGTTTCACAACCTTTATTTGTTTATTCACTCATTTTTATGGCTGGCTCAGCCCGCCTGGAGGGCAGGGCTGGCACAGCATGTGGTGCCGGAGAATCAAACCGCGGTCCCTGAAGCCTCCCAAGCTTTCCCAAACAGGCACTTTAGACCACTGAGCCATCCCGCCAGGCCCTTTCTCTCTTTCTTGCATTCAATTTGCTCTTTAACCCTTAAGTCTTTGATTCCAATTCAATTGTGTTATGTCTCTCCATTTTTATTCTTTTCAGATCTTACACTAGGGAGACTATATGATATTTACAAGTATATTCTGGTTTACTTCACTTATGTGTATATATTCAAGGTACATCCATTTATAGCTGAAGTCTTCCAGTTTATCATTATTTATACCTGAGTAATATTACATTGTATAAAAATATCACATCTATTTCAACCATTCTTGACATGATGATCATTTTGGTTTTTACCAAGATTTGGCTACTACAATTTGGGCTGCTATAAACATAGATGCACAGATATTGCTACATTATGATGTTTTCAGTTAGTCTGGGAAAATTCCCACTATGGCGATAGCTAGATTGAATGGGATATCCAGTTCTAGATTTTTAAGGATCCTGCACACTGTTTTCCAAAATGGTTGCACCAATCTGCATCCCCACCAGCAGTGGAGAATGATTCCTTTCTCCCCAAAGCCTATTCAACATTTCTTGTTGGTTGTTTTCATAATGATAGCCATTCTTTCTGGAATGAGATGGTTTCTAAGTGTTGTTTTAATTTGAATTTCAAGGAGGGTTAGTAATGTGGAGCATTTATACATGTACTTATATGCTTGCTGAATTTCTTTCTCTGAGAAGTGTGTGTTCATCTCAGATGCCCATTTCTGGATTGAGTCTTTGAATTTTGGGACCCTAATAATTTTTAGTGCTTTATAAATTCTAGATAGAAGACCATTGTCTGAATACTTGTTAGCTAAACATCTTTTCAAAATTTGTGGGCTTTCTTTTCACTTTGCTGGTAATTTCTCTTGACATCTAAAAACTTCTAAGTCAGTGGAGTTCCCATTAGTTCATGCTTCTGAGTGATAAACGTGCATTTTGATTCTTGTCCATGAACTCTTTGCCTACCCCAATGTCTTCAAGATTTCCTCTGATGTTTTGCTCTAGGAGATTTAGGGTTTCTCTGTTAATATTTAGATCTTTAATCCATTTTGATTTTAGTTTAGTTCACAGTGATAGACCTGGGTCGAGTTTTAGTTTTCAGCATGTAGAGCCAGTTTTTCCAGCACCATTTGTTAAAGAGGCTATCTTTCTTCCAGCAAGCATGTTTGCTCCTTTTGTCGAAGATAAGGTGGCTGAGTGTGTTTGTATTTGCTTCTGCATCTTCTAATCATTTCCATTGATCCTCACGTCTATTATTTTTCCAATACCATGCTGATTTTATTACTGTAGCTTTGTAGTACAACTTCAGGTTAGGAATTGTAATGCCTCCTGCCTTACCATTTTTGCCCAGAATTGTCTTTGTAATTCGAGGTCTTTTTTTTTTTTTTTTTTTTTTTTTTTTTTTTTTTTTTTTTTTTTTTTTGTCTTTTTGAGACAGGGTCTTGCTATGCAGTTCAGGTTGGCCTTGAGCTCACTTTGGTAGCCCAGGCTGGTCTCGCACTCGCACCAATCCTCCTGCCTCAGCCTCCCGAGTGCTGGAATTACAGGCGTGCACCACCACACCCAGCTTTGAGGTCTTTTTTGGTTCGAAATAAATTTTAGGAAAGATTTCTCCAGGCCTTGGAAGTATGTTGATGGTATTTTGAAAGGAATTGCATTACATCTGTATAACAATTTAGGGAGTACAGCTATCTTCACAATGTTCATTCTTCCTATCCAGGAGCTTGGAATATCTTTCCATTTCCTGAAATCTTCTAGGATCTCCTTTATAGAGTACTCTAGTTTTCATTGAAAAGGTCTTTTACCTCTTTAGTTAGGTTAATACCTAAGTATTTCATTTTCTTTGGTCCTATCATAAAAGATACTGTTTCTCTAATTTCTCTCTCAGTGTGCTATCTGTGTAGAAGAGTTGTATTGAATTTTGTTTGTTGACTTTGTAACCTGCTATGCTACTGAATTTGTGTATTAATTCTAGTAGCTTCTTGGTGGAATTTTCTGGGTCTTCCAAGTAGATTATCATGTCATCTTCAAATGGTGATAGTTTTACTTCTGATTTACCTATTCTCATTCTTTTTATTTCTCTTTCTTGTCTAAGGGCTGTTGCTAATGCTTCCAGAACTACATTGAATAGTAGTGGTGATAGAGGATGTTCTTGTCTTGTGCCAGATTTGAGACTACAAGTCTTCAGTTCTTCCCCATTTAGAATTATGCTAGCTGTTGGATTGTCGTAGATGGCTTTTATCAGGTTGAGGTAGAGGCCCTCTATTCCAATTTTCTGCAGGACTTTGAAAATCAATGAGTGTTGAAATTTGTGAAAGGACTTTTCTACATCAGTCAAGATGATCAAGTGATTTTTCATTTTAACTCTAATGATATAGTGTATTGCATTTATAGATTTGCATATATTGAACCAATCTTGCATCCCTGGTCATGGTGTATACTCTTCTTGATTATTTGTGTATTCTAGTGGCATGGATTTTATTGAGGATTTTTACATCTATGTTCATGAGAGAAATTAACCTATAGTTTTCTTTTTTAGATGCATCTCTCTGCTTTTGGTATGAGTGAAATAGTTTCCTCTAGGAATGATTTTGGAAGGATTGCTTCATTTTTAATTTCATTGAAGAGTTTGAGGAGTATTGGGGTTATATCTTCTTTAAATTTCTTGTAAAATTCAGTGGTGAGTCTATCAGGTCCTGGACTTTTCTTTGTTGGTAGACTTTTTATTATATTCTGTATTTCATTGTCTTTTATTGGATTATTTAGAGTTCTTATATCTTCTTGATTCAGTTTGAGTAATTTGTATTTTTGTAGGAATCTGTCCATTTGATATATGTCTTCAATTCTGTGAGAGTAAAGATTCTCAAAGTAGCTATTGATGATCCTCTGAATCTCTGCTGGGTGTGTAGTAATTTCACCCTTTTCATTCCTTATTGCTTGAATTTGAGTCCTTTTTTTTCCTCTTTTTAATGAAGTTAGCTAGGGGTTTACCTATTTTATTTAATATTTCAAAGAACCAGCTTTTTCATTCATTAATTTTTCTTATTGTTTTCTTGTCTCAATTGAATTAATTTCTGCTCGAATCTGTATAATTTCCTCCCACCTTTGGGCTTTTGATTTCATTTGCTCTTCCATTTCTAGTTGGGTTATGTGCTCCATGAGAGTATGTATTTGTTCCCCTTCTGTTTGCTTAATGTATGAGCTCAGCGCTATAAATTTCCCTCTAAGAACTGCTTTCATTGCATCTCGTAAATTTCAGTATGTTGTTTTTAAATCTTCATTCAATTTTATTTTATTTTATTATTTTATTATTTTTTCTTGTTGCAGAACTTTTTGTATATTTATTTATTTTTATGGCCGACTCAGCATGTCCTGAGGGCAGGGCTGGCGTAGCATGTGGTGCTGTGGATCGAACCGTGGTCCCCGCAGCTGCCTAAGCTTTCCTAAGAAGGTGCTTTAGACCACTGAGCCATCCTGTTGGGCCCCTCTTCATTAAATTTTAGATATTGTTTAATTTCTTGTAAATTTCATCTGTACCCCACTGGTTTGTGAGAGGAGTATTGTTTAATTTCCATGTACTTCTGGAGTTCCTTTGGTTTCTGTTGGCATTTATTTCCAGTTTCCTTGCACTGTGGTCAGATAATATGCATGGGATAATTTCTGTTTTCTTACACACACCTAATCTTCACCTGTGTACTAAAATGTGGTCTATTTCAGAAAATGTCCCATGTACAGCTGAAAAAAATGTGTATTCTGAATTGGTTTGGCTGTAACACTCTGTGTATGTCCACTAATTCCAGTTGTTCCAAATTCTGGTTCAATTCTACTTCTTTGCTAATTTTTTGTCTACTTGAGCTATCTTTTTCGAATAAGGGGATGTTAAGGTCTTCTGTAAAGATTGTGGCATTGGATATCAGATTTTTCATGTCCATTAAGGTTTGCGTTTTATAACTTGTTGCCTCCGTTTTGGGTGCATACATATTTATGAGTGTTACCTCTTCATCTTGAATTTTTCTCCTAACTAGTATGTAGTGGTATCCTTTATTTTGTTTGAGCAATGTCTGGTTGAAGTTTAGAATGTCTGCAAACAGGATTGCTACCCCTCTTTTTTTTTTTTTGAGGTGCTGGAACATGCAGTATTGTTTTCCATCCTTCAACTTTTAGTGTATAAGCTTGTTTATGAGTTAAGTGTGTTTCTTTTTTACAGCATATCATTGGATTTTGCTTCCTTATCCACTCTGCCAGTCTATTTCTTTTAATTGGAGAATTTAGTCCATCTACTTTAATGGTTATAATTGGAATGTGTTAAATTATGATTGACATGACCTTTACTTACTACTGTTTACCCCACTTTCTCCTGTGTTTAATTTAGTACCCATTGATGGGATCTTTCTGTTCACATTTCTTGAGTTTGAGTTGCTTTCGTTCCTCTCTAAAATAATTTCTGGTATACTGTGTAGGGTTGGCTTTGACATCATGAAATTCTTTAGTTGTTCCTTGTCATGGAAGTATTTCACTTCTGTCTCCTACTTCAAAGAGAGTTTTGCCAAGTCTTGGCTGAAATTTGTTTTCCTGGAGGACTTGAAGCACTCTGCTCCATGCTCTTCTTGACTTCCTGGTTTCTGAGGAGAAATCTGCCATTACTCTGATGGATTTTCCTTTAAATGTGATGTGTTTCTTTTCTGTAGCACCTTTTAGTAAGTTATTCTTCTGTTGAATTTCTGGGATCTTTTTTTTTTTTTTTTCTGGGATCTTGACTATTACATGTCTGGTTGTGTTTTCAGTCGTGTTGTTCTTATTTAGGGTTCTGTAGGCTTCAGTTACCTGAATGTCTGATTGTTTTGTCATATTTGGGAAGTTTTCTGCTATTACTTTTGTCCATATTTTTTATATCATTTGTGTTGAATCCCTTTTTCTCGTTGATTCCTATTAATCTCACGTTGTTCATTTTTGCATCATCTTACAGATGTTGAATTATTTTTCCTTCATCCTGGTTGCTTTTAAGAGAACCTTTCTTACCTTTTCACTAGCTACAACTATGTCTTTAAGATCGGAAAGTCTATCTATGCTTTAGTTCATACGGTTTCGCCAACTTTTGATTGAGATTTTATTTTCTTGGATATCTCTTCGAAACTGTTTCACGTGATCCTTTTCTTTCTTATATTGTTCAATCAGGGAATCCATTTTTCTCTTCTCCTCTAATTTTTTTCAATGACTTCTTTAGTAGTATTCAAGTCTCTTATTGTAGTTATGCTTTCTCTGTATTTTTCAGAGATTGTTTGTGCTCTGTTCTCTCTACTTTTCTGTAGTTGTTCACCTACTTTAGATGCTATTAATTTAGAGTGGTCTTCTTTAATTTGAGAGGTTGTTTCTTCTCTGGTTTCCTTTATACATTTCTGCAGTTCTTTTTCCACTTCAGAGTCTATTAATACATGCATTTTTTTTTTACTTCAGATGTTATCTCTGATCTGAGTTGTTCTATACATTTCTGCATGTTTCTGTGTACTGGTGATGCTATCGACTCAGAGATTTTATCTGCATGATTTCCATTTTCTTCCATGTTAGTGTCTTCTGTATTTTTTTGGGTGGACTCAGGATCTGAGATTGAATCTTGTTCCTTGTCTTTGTCATATTTTGTAGCAGTGATATCTGCACTTTGATGGACTTATGCAATTAACACTTATGGAAATTTGGGTCTGTATTCACCAAACTTGTTCCCCTCCAGATGTGCCTGGTTCAGGCAGCTTGCTCCCACAAGGCACCATGGGTCAGGATGGTGGTCCGCAGTGCAAGGATGGCTCGTGGTCGTGTGGGGCCAGTAGGTGGAGTCAGGGTTCTGGCAGTTGTCCAGTTGGAGGATGAATGCGGGCTGAGAGAGTTCTTACCTGGCTGTTGTAATGCTAGGTGAGGAAGGTGGGTGGAATTGGAGCCCGGTTTGTTGGTGAGTCAGGGCATGGATGCAGGCTGAGCCTGTTGCATGGCCCAGTTGGAATGGTAGGCAGAGTCTGAGGTGGAGCTGGGCTGGCCGCCGCACTGCTGGATCCATTATTTATTTTTCAGTTAAAGTGCTGATACATCTTATCTCGTCCTCTACCCTGTTCATTCTTTTGTTTTTCCATTCTGTATAAATATAAAATGAATACTGTGATAGTGAAGTTCCTCTCATCAAGCCTCTCAGAATAGCTCTAGTTATACCTCTTGACGTTCCAAAATTCCTCCCTATCCTGTCTAAAACTAAAGAAACCATGTAAATATTTCAATTCATTGTAATATCTCAAATCTCCTTGATCTTTCAAAGGTATAAATTTCTGCTAATCCTCATACTCAGCTCGTGTCCCTTGTTTAATAAATCATTTACTTTCCAAGCAAGAAAAATAGAAACAGCTTGCTTCACTTATTCCTCTTACTTTATGTATTATTTATTAACTTATTCCATATTATTTCTTTCTTTTTTTCTTTTTTTTTTTTGTCTTTTTTGAGACAGGGTCTCACTATGCAGCTCAGGCTGACCTTGAGCTCACTTTTGTAGCCCAGGCTGGTCTCGAACTCGCACTGATCCTCCTGCCTCAGCCTCCCGAGTGCTGGGATTACAGGCGTGCGCCACCACACCCGGCTAATTCCATATTATTTCTAATTATGTAGTATTATCAGGTTAAATTATTTTTTCAAATAAATCTTGAAGACAGTTATTGGTCTTTCACCTTCATGTTCCTAACACTTATATGAATATCTAAAGATAGATATTCAGTATTTGTGAAGTGAGAAAATCATTCTACTAAAAATTTTACTTATTCTACTATATTTTCATGAAGAAAATTAATAGGTGATACTTTTTAACTTAGTTCTGCATAAAGAAGATATTGGGTATTGAGGGATCTGGTTATTTGAATTTGAACAAATAATGAGGCCTCTAGTAAATTTAGAAATAACTATAATAGAGAGATAAAATATCCTGGAGAACAACTATTTTATTGTATGTATATATTAAGGAAAATAAAACATATAATATTTGCAGGGTTTGCTATGTGATTACATATTGTAGCAATGATTGTCTAATATATGTCAAGAAACAGTAGCTAAAATGTTACTTGAAAACATCCCTTGGGAGAATGTAACAGTAATATTCTGATTTTACAGATTAGTGTAGTAAAACTCTAAGTTGAAATGATTAAATAACTTGCCTCGGGATATAAAGAGCCAGAAATACAACCTAGGCTTGCCTTACTTCAAAATCAATATTATTTCCATTTGACCATAATAATAATATTATGCTTAAGTATTTCTACATTTTTTTAAAAAATAAATTTATCCTGAGAAAAATCATTTAATTGGTTTTATTCATACTAGAATAAATTATTTAAAAATATGTCACTGTGACATCCATATTGATGGGCTGAATATATAGTTGAACAGTGTACTACTTATTTATGACAAAACTCTGAGTTCAATTTCGGGCAATTGTAGTCAAGGACAAAGAGAGAGAGACAGACATACAGAGAGAGAGAGAGAAAATTTTCTAGTCTCTATAGTCAGCATATTGATCTTCATTGTTCTAATTACAGCATATCATCATAAATTTGTGGATAAGAAATAATTTGAGGGCAATGCTTTGTCTTCAGTGATTTTGAGAAAAATATTCAGCATAAATATTTATGATCTTCAACTATTTTATTAGACACGATTCAAAAGTAAATATATAACATGAAAACGTGAATATGTCTATAAACATTCATATTTGGATATTTTAAAAGAATTGGAGATATTGTATGAACAACTGAGATCAGTAGTAATACCATTTATCATCTCTGCTTCAAAGATATTATTGGCAGATGAGGCCTCAAAAACCTTATGTTATATGCCACCTCTGTAAAATCTCGGGAAGCAGAGTATTAGAGCACTGTGAAATGGCTTTTGTGTCCTTAAGAAAATTATATTTGTGATCTAGGACTTCTCATCACCTCCTAATGAATCAACGATATGTTATTTTAATTTCATTATTTTATTTTAACTGATCTTCTAACTGCATTCCTAGGACACAGAAGTAAGGGAATCTGCCAAATGTACATTATTCTTAGCTAAAGTAGCATAAATATATAACGATCTCAAATTCTCATGTACACATTCTTAGCACAAATAGCAACTTACTATTTGTTGACTTGGGATAGTTTCTTGGATTACAACTCCATCTGAGCCAATATTAAAGGCATTGTACTTTCTTGAACCTTCCTCAGGACTGTGTCTTTTTGAGAAATGTTATAATTATTAAGTATGATATTTATATATCCTATATATTATTGGTCTCATCTATTTCTTTTGTACTGGTGAGTAAACTTGCTTGTGGCCATCTATCAACCTTGATTTTGAACTCAACCTACCATCTCCATCAATGAAAACGGTCATCCATTATTAATAAATGTAAACTTATTAATAAATCTTAATATTTTGCATGGGAGCTATGCAGAAACATTCCAAGAATGAGCTTGAAAGAAATAGGAGAGCATCCATTCAACATGATTATTATATGTGGTATAAAAATGCAAACAAGTCAGACTTATCAGCACACACTTATTCGTCCAACTACTTTACAGTCTGGGGTAAGGAGGATGATAAATTCAGGGAGAGCTTGGGAAATTTAATCATGTCCTATTTCAATTAAAATTTTTTAAAAAGATAAGGAATACTACTCACTGCTAGAACATTTCCTTAGAGCTTGTATGAAGCTTTGAGTTTAAGACCTCATACACAAACACATAAATAACTAAATAACTTAAATACTAAATGGTTAAACTTGCTCTAACCAAAACCTAACTCTTAATTTCATTTTATAGTTGTTTCTTTCAACAAACAGAATATTTGTGCAAAGGCCATCAGTAAATTACAAGATAGGTCTACAAAATACGTGTATGATAAAGCTGTCTTTTTTATAAATCTAAAATTCATTGAGGGGCTGAAGACATAGCTCTATTTTTATTCACTTGGAATATACAAGGTTTTTGCTTTTCTTTTAAGCACAAAAATTGAAGTTAATTTAATTAGCTTTGAAGCTCTAATGCTCTATAGCATTATGCTATCAATAATACAACACTCCAAATGAGTTCGGAAATATCCTAATGAATGTATTTTGGAGTGTTCAACCACAACGATAGTTTGTTATCATTGCAGGGCTTGTCATATTATGACTAAAATGAACTTTCATTTCTCACTGTGAAAGGGATTATATTCGAATTTTTAAATCTTTATGGTTTGAGATAGACATTCTTATCCAACAGTTAATGACTACTAGCATAATACTGCAGAGATGTTTATTGAAAATTTCAATGTTTAATTGTTTGATCAATCTTACATACCTATACCTATTAATCTAAACTGATCCGATGATGAAAACATATAATATAACCATTGTTAAATTTTTCTAGTTTTGAAATTCTATACTATATGTACTCTTACTTGTAAGTTTTTTCTATCTTTGTTTCTGTTATTTTTGGTCTTTAAAATAAAAATAAAAAAAATAAGAAACTAGTATCTTAAAGAAGTGAAGAAAAATAAACGAAGCTTAGGGCTGGTTGTACTCTGTTACTTAGGTATTCCAGAAAACTGGGATCTAAGAAGGCAGGTAACAGCTTATCCTGATTGATGTCTCCACCCTTACTTGAGACTTTGGTGATTATCTCCTCCCCTCCTTGTAATCCTGTTATTTAACAATTGTGTGAACCTAGTGCTAAAAAAAGTAGTGAACGTCCACAGAGGTTACAGTCCTAAATAAAAAAAGAGACGCGTCTGGAGCTCTGGGCTCACTTCGAGAAAGACAAATCTCAGTGAGCCCTCCAAAGCTACATTGATTGGGTCTTCTCGTCATTTCTTTCAGCACTGGACCATAACATATAACAAGTGGTGCTCAATATGGGCCACAGAAAACGACCAGGGGTGAGGTAAGAGAGGCCTGACTGAGTGGGAAAAATACGCCCAGAGCAGGCAAAGTCACCAGAAAAAACTCACAGTAATGCGAAACTCTGCTTCAGTAGAAAATGAGCATGTTTGTCTTATTCGGATGTTACTGAAAACAGCAGTGTAAAAGTGAAACCTAAGAGTTTCAAGTAACTAGTTTCCCTTATAAAAAGGCATTGTTACTGGTTTCCGCCAAAGGGAAAGGCAGCTTTAAACTTTGGAAGCAAGTTATGAGAGCACTGTGTGGTGCTCACCAAAATGGGGAACCAATTCCTCTTTGTGTATGGTCTTTTTGTAGTTTAATTTCCTGAGCTTTGGGATCATTGCAGTCAGACTGATAAGAGTCTAAGAATTCGAACAGGTCATCTTCAGATGCTGATATTGCTAAACCTCAAGAGCAGCTTCTACACAAATGTAAATCTGCACATGAGACCTTTTTAAGACCTCTGCCTCCCTCACTCTCAAGTGTAGATGCTAGCATAACAAAAAGGACAAAAACAGAGCAAGCGTCCCCTGTAGTGCATAATTATGATAAAGTTGCTCTCTCTTCAAGACCCTGTACAAGAAGGTGCCCCCAGATGATCAAAAGTCTTGGTTCTTTAAATTTCTCAGTGCTTTCTAGTGGGGATGAATCTAAAAAACTGAGTCCTAAAAGGACATTTATGGCATTCCAAATCACCTCCTCAGAATCTGAGAATTTGGAGGATGTAGAACAAAAGGAAACTAAGAATGAAGTATATGAGCTGAGAGCTCAGGTAAAGCAATTATCACAATTGATTTTTAAGTTGATTGAAAAAATGGAGGTCTGTACCCCTGTAGTTCCTCCATCTCAGTTCACAAAAATTCAGCCCCTACTGCCATCTTTTAACCCCTGTTCTCCTCCATATGAGGAAAGAAAGAATGGCACCATAAAAGCTTATAAAAATGTGATATCTCAGGCTATTATGCAAAGGAGACAACAGGGAGATTCTGAAGTTTATTCTGCCCTTTGGATATTTTGCTGGTGTGGTTCAACAACACACACCAAATAATCAATTTCCCCAGGGCTATGTACAGTGAGAACACCAACGTCTGGCATTCAAGGTTATTAAAGATATAAAGCAGGCTGTTGTGGCTTATGGTATGCATTCAACCTATGTGACTGGATTAATACAAGGCTAAGCAAATGAACACAGATTAATTCCTCATGATTCAGAAGTTTTGTGCTGTACAGTTTTAGGGCCAAGCCAATATTTGCAGTTTAGAACTTGGTGGAAAGATGCAGCAGACATTCAAGAAAGGATTAACGGGGGACAAAATCCCCCACTTAATGTTTCATCAGATCAACTTACTGGTTCAGGGGCCTGGCTTGAGATGCAAGCCCAATTTCAACACAATGATTTGGCTATTGTGCAACTAGGATTTGTTGCTTAGGGGCATGGGAAAAGGTGGAAAGATCTAGGGATGTTCAAAAATCATTTTCTATATATAGACTTTGTCTCCCAATTAAGGGAAGCTATACACAAAACAGTGAGTGCACCAGAATTGAAGGATTTATTATTACAGACTTTGTCTTTTGAAAATGCAAATATCAAATGTCAAAAGTTTCTGGATCCCTTAAACGCATTGGAAGAGTACATTAAGGCCTGTGCTGATATTGGCTCAGAGCCATGCAAAGCTAATTTATTGGCAGCTACATTACAGTCTTTTTTAAAATAAAATCATACCAGATGTTTTAAGTGGGGAAAGCTTGGTCACATGAGAAAAGATTGCAGAAAAGGACAAGATAAAAAGAAAAAAGAAGGTAAGAGTAACAAGACTGCTCTTTGGCTTTGTCTGAGATGTGGAAAAGTAAACATTGTGCTAATGAGTGCCACTTCAAACTTGATAAACATGGCCAACCCTTACAATCCCAGAGAAACTGGAGAAAGGGACTATCATCCAGGGGCCCAAAGAAAAATAATATAGAATACCCACAGTTTCCATTGGCCAGCCCAAATTTCAATCAAATGCATGATCTCAGATCTTCTCCATGCAGCCTCCAGAAGCAGAAACAAAGCTTTAGATCTAATGGCTGTAAAAAATCAGTTTTGCTTCCCGCTTAAGGAGTTTACAAAAGTAAAACTGGAGTTTTCAGGCCTATTCCAAGATATCATAGCTCTGACTGTAAAAAGGAGTACTATTATTGCCGAAGGTGTATTTGTACATTTGGTAATTATTGATAGTGCTAAAGGAAAAATATTAAGATATCTACTACTAAACCTTTTCAAATTAAAACTTAACTGCTTATTAAAAATAGAAGTCAGTTTCTCTTTATGCATATTAAACTCATACTGCATTGTCTGACCCTATTGTCAGCAGAGTGACAGGAGACACAGTGGCTATACACAGAGGCCTTGACTACAGGACCATAATTCCCTTAAAGCTTGAGGAGGTACTATGGGCTCACAAAAACCTTTTGTAGACCTGAGGCCATTAAGCTGCTGTTAACCACACCTATGGAATAAAATCAACCAAAGACAGCCCCAATGCTAAACAGTCTGCAGGTTTTGTTTGGCATAATCAATGCTATTTACATAAAGAAATCAAAGTGATAATTCTATCCAACCAAACCATTGTTTAAACCATACCAAATTCTTATATTGCTCAATTGATCATTAATTTTTGCTAAAAATTTAAAAATTGTTAAAAGAAATTGTGGGCTAAAAATAAAAATTATTTAAAGGAAAAACATTTTAACAGCTTTTCAAATGCAAATGTGGGTGGCCTCCAGGTAGAGCAGCTGCCAAGGTGAGGCTATTGCCTCATGATATTTTAAAAGATTACTTTAAATTCTTCTAATTCTGAGTTAAGTATGGTTGCTTAAAACTGTCCTAAATTAAAAATGGCACATACAAAGGGGCTCTGCCCAGGCTTGCTGGCACATGCCTGTAATCCCAGCACTTGGGAGACTGAGGCAAGAGAATCAGTGCAAGTTGGAGACCAGCTTAGGCTACAGAAGTGAGCTCAAGGCCAGCCCGAACTGTGTAGCAACACCCTGTCTCAAAAATAAAACTGAAAGTGGGGCTTTGATATTTTACAAACAAATATGAAATAACATTTAAAGGTTTAAAAAGTTGCTTGATTTTAACATCCCATTTAATTAATAAAAGGCCTAGTGGTGGCCTCCAAAGGAGTTCAAGCTATGATAACTTTTTCATATTTGGGTCAATTTATGTAACAAAGATATTTTGTGCCCCAAACTATTCAGATCAACCATTGATGATTCTCAGACTTTACTTAGTAATCTTAATTGTCTCCATCTTGATTTTGGGCAAATTTCTCTGGTGCTATTGACTATCATTATCCTTCAGGAAGTTAAAAATGAAAAAAAAAATATGTGACTTCCTGTTCTAAAATGTCACCATACCATCAAAATTCTATTAAAATGAAAGGAGAGTCAACCCTCCAACTTCAGTTGTCAATATATACTATTAAATTTTCAACTTTTATAACACCATGAAGACAAACCAGGTAAGAAAAAAAAAAAGGGTTAAAAAGGTCCTTAAGAGAAATTTCCACACTGGAGTATGAAAGGAACTCAGTCCACTACTAACTTGGGCCAAAGGTTATGACTGTGTTTTTCCAGAAAATGCTAAGCAACCTATTTGGATACTGGCATGTATCTAAAGAAGTTAACTGCAATGAGGCTAGATCCAGCCTGAGGCCTCTTCAAGGAACTGACCAAATGGAAATCTAAGGTCTAAATAGGTGGCAGAGAAAACATAATCATAAAATATGCATATTGATTATGAAAAAGAATTTTATTACTTCCAAATTTTTTAGATGAGAGATCTCTAATAATTAAAAAATAACAAAATATGATTAGTCTACTTATAAATTTGACCAAAAAGTTGAGTGCACTCTTAATTTTATAAAGATGCTTATGTGTCAGTGTCTTTATGAGTTTGTGTGTCTTTCAATGAATAGCTGTTCCCCTTTTTTTTTTTGTTTTTGATAATTTGTTTTAAATATAACTTGAGAAATGGACTTAAAAGCAAGCTTTTTCCTAAACTACCAGATAGTCAAAATGATATTAAAATTGATTTATATGCAATACATTATAAAGTTTAAGCTAATTTAATAAAAATTCCCTAGAGTGGTAAACATTTATTAGAGAGGGATCCAGTTGATAAATAAGAGGTGTGGCCAATCTTTTTATTCATTACTGAGTAGCTCCCAATACTCTCTTAGGAGAAAGCCTCAATAAATAGGACATTGGTTAAAAGATAATATTTTAAAAATTTTTTACAATAAGGTTTTCTCTTTAAGGATGCTTTTGGTACAAAACTAGATTAAAATACAAAAGTCTTCATATGAGGATGACAATTCACTGTTGTTAATCTCATGGCATATTAAGTGTATTTATGATCTCAGGTACATAGGTCTCTCAAAATGTAAAACAATGATTGCTTATTGAGAAAAGACATTCTCAAATTCAAATTTTGCACTTTACAAAAAACTTGTAATACATGTCTGCCTTAAGGGTGACTAATTAAAATAATATATTTTTGTGTTTAAAATAGAGATGATTGGGGCTGGGGAGATAGCTCCGAGGCACAAGTGCCTGCCTGGCAAGTGCAAGGTTGTGAGTTTGAACCCTGGTCCTGCAGAAAAAAAATCTATCTATCTATCTATCTATCTATCGAGATGATTGGTTAAAAGTATTATAACAAAACAAAATATTTAAAGTATATCACAAAATGTCATCAGATTGTCTTACTACAATGTTAAATATGGTGTTGATTTCTAAATTTTTGGGTCAAAATATGTAACTTATCTGTTAATATCTATAGGGCCTTAAATACTAGAATATCCAATTATAAAATGAACTAATAAAAACTTTAAAAATGTTCATTAAACAAAAAGGGGGAGATGGTATGAAAATACATATGAGAACACTTAGGTTAATAGTACAAAAAGCTTTATTCACAGCAATTTTTTTTAAATCTGCTGCCAGATAGATCTTTAGCTGCAGACTATTACTAGACAAAGGAAGTTAGTATTCCTTTGCAACAGCCTGTTTTCATTCTAAATGATATTGATCAGTGGGTCCAGGAGTCATCCAGAGATGGGAAAGAGGTTTTGTTTGCATCATTACAGATACTGGAGAAGTAAATTGGGTACCAGCTCAACGAATAAAACCCCAACAAATGAGTGAGTGTAAACATTCTGATAAGATTCACTTTAAATAGGAAATCATTCAGATGACCTATTTTAAGGTCCAGCAAGCCCCATTACCTACCTGGAGACAAATCAGAAAACTCATTTGTTACTTTATAGGATGCTAAGAAAACAATTTCCTATAATTGGGACTGGGTGAAAATCAGGGAGAGAAAACAAAAGAAATAGAGAATAGCTATCTTGCTGCAGCTCCAAAATAAGATCCTCAGTCTGATTCTCTTGGCTGCAAGAAATGTTCAAGAATGATAAAGTTCATCTGTTATTGCTGTCAGAAGCCATGCCAAAAAAGAAGAATTGTCGCAAGAGACCCACAAGCAAGGTCCTGACTGTGAAAGCAGCTGCTAGAAGAGAGACTGCACTCTGAGATGAAGGCCCCAGAGCTCAAGCTCAGCTTCCCAGATGGTCTAGTAGGACTGAAGGGCATTGGGCCTGCCTGCTCCCTCTGACTGGATAGTCTCTGTCATCTCCATGGAGGAGCCCTGAGGTAGCATGACCGAAGTTAAATCCAGCCTATTGCTGGATATTGGCACAGGTCTCTGTTTTTCTCCAACCCTGACATTCCTTCCAGTCATCATACCTCAAAAAAAAAAAATAAAAGCAGACTTTAGAAGATTAATCTAGGGGCCCGACAGGATGGCTCAGTGGTCTAAAGCGACTGCTTAGGAAAGCTTGGGTGGCTGCAGGGAACGCGGTTCCATCCCTGGCACTGCATGCTGTGCGGGCCCTGCCCTCAGGGCAGGCTGAGCCATAAAAATAAATAAACAAACAGAAATTCTGAAACAAGAAAAAAAATAAAATTAAAAATAATATGGCCAGATCAGTCTGCCCTGTGGGGTGGGCCTGGCATAGCATGTGGTACCAGGGATCAAACCACAGTCCTGCAGTTGCCTAAGCAGGCACTTTAGACCACTGAGCCATCTTACCAGCCCCTATTTAAGAAATCTTTATTGAAGTAATGACTATAAGGACTATGAGCACACCATAGATAGTCAGCCTCATTGAGAGGAAAACAACATAATGTGAGGATTGACATCCT
>PVJA010043292.1:0-16839 GCA_004027025.1 Myocastor coypus | reverse complement strand
TAACAAAACATTTTTTTTTTTTTTTTTTTTTTTTCAGGGTCAAATCCCCTCAGGATTAAGTTTGGGACCATAGACAGTATTTTGTAGAACTGTTGTTAGTGTCAGCCTTCAGCATGAGTCATGGCCATTGCTTGGCCATTTTGCTTTCTGTGAAAGCCTGAGAGAATGTTTTTCTCTGGGTGACTCTCCATAGACGCACTATAGTTCATTCATCCCTTTCCTCTGAGGTCCCATAATCTCCTTGACCAGAAAATTTGGGACACCTCTGAGTTATAGGATATTACAGCACAATATGAGGACAATATGCAATATGTCAACTTTCAAAAAAAAAAAGGGGAAAAGAAAAAAAAAGTAATGTTGATTTAAAAGGGTTAATGTTTAATTGTTTGATCAATCTTATATACCTATATGTATTAATCTAAACTGATCTGGTGGGGGCCCGGCAGGATGGCTCAGTGGTCTAAAGCGCCTGCTTGGGAAAGCTTGGGTGGCTTCAGGGACCGCAGTTCGATCCCCGGTACCACATGCTGCGCCAGCCCTGCCCTCAGGGTGGGCTGAGCTGGCCATAAAAATGAGTGAATAAACAAACAAAGGTTCTGAAATAAGAAAAAAATAAATAAATAAAATTTAAAAAAAATAAACTGATCTGATGATGAAAATATGTAATACAACCATTGTTAAATTTAAACAATAAAAATATTAAATTTTTAAAAAAAGGAAATTAGGGCTGGGGAAATAGCTCCATGGCACAAGTACCTGCCTGGGAAGTGCAAGGTCATGAGTTTGAACCCCAGTCCTACCAAAAAAAAAAAAAAAAAAAGAAGAAGAAAATTATTTGCAATTTAATTTATTAGTAATTTCATATTCCACAATAAATTAAGGCAAAAAATCCAAGGGAAGTTGGGGTATATATCTCAGTGGCACAGTGCCTGACTGGCAAGTACAAGGTCCTGAGCTGAATTCCCAGTATTAAAAAAAGAAAAATTATTCAAAGGGGACAAAGGAACTAGGATGAGGGAAAGGGGAAAGGAAAGAAAGGAAAAGGGAGAAAAATGAAAGCGAGATATATTGTTAGAGTCTTAGTTCATTGAAAAGTAAGAATCATGCTAATATTGATTGGAGAACTCTTTATGCCCAGAGTCTATAGTCTGAGTAACTACTCTGAATATCACAATATACAGTGTATTAGCTTATGTTATTGATCTATTACTGTGTTTCAAAATTCTGTTTTACCTTTTTGCTAAGTAACAAGAGGAAAAAATATTCACAGTTAAAAATTCTCTAAAAATAATATACATGTGGCTACAATTGAAATGTGTGCTTCCACTGAGTTGAATGATCACTAAAAGATGATATACTTATATTTAGAAATCATTTAATTTCAGTGAAGTAGTCTGTCCTATGCTTAATAAGATCATGTAAGGTTTTGATATTTTTGCATAAAATAAGGACTCAATATTCCAGTGGAATGAGCAATATATGAAATGAGCAATACAGGAGAGTAATAGAACGCATGAACCAGATTCAAAATGTCATACAGGAACTTTAAATCTCAATCACAAGCTGGCAAAACCATTTCAATGAAAGTAAAAATAGACTTTCAAGACACCATTGACCTTAAAGACACCATTGCAGCTAGTGAAAAGGTAAGAAAAGATATCATTTTTTTTCTTTTTTTCTGGGACACATACCCGACATGCAAGCTTAGGAAGGGAAAGGTTTATTTAGCTAATAGCAAGAAGAGATATCTTAAAATCAACTAGGATACAGGAAAATATGGAGAAACAATCTGACATTCAGTAACCAAAGCATATAGAACTCTAGATGGCATTGACCCAATTAAAACCATACCCAGACATACAAAATCAAGATCCCAGAAATTCAGCACAGGAACAGTATATTGAAAGCTGCTAGGGAAAAGAAACAGATCATATGTAAAATAAAATTCATCAGAATAACAGCAGGTTTGTCTTCACAAGTCATCAAGTCAAAAAGAGCATTGAGCACAGTACTTCATGTCTAACAAGAAAACAAATTCCAACCCACACTGATATACCCTTCAAAACTCTCTTTCAAGTATAATGGAGAAGGGCTGGTGAGATGGTTCAGTTGTCTAAAGTGCCTGCTTAGGAAAACTTAGGCAAACGCAGGGACCACAGTTTGATCCCCAGCACCCCAGCACCACATGCTGCACCAGCCCCATCCCCAGGACAGGCTGAGCCAGCCTTTAAAAAAAAAAAAAAAAAAAATATATATATATATATATATATATATATATATATATATATATATATATCAGAAAAGTGAAATACTTCCAGGACAAAGAATAACAAAATAATTTCATGATGACAAAGCCAATCCTACACAGTTTGATAAAGATATTCTAGCGAGTATCAAAGTGACCACAACTCCCTGAAGGAAAACGGAAAGAACCCACCGAATAGGGCAAATAATTAAACACAGGAGAAAAAGAGGTATACAAAAGCAGTCTTTCAACTATTCTTTTTTTGTCTTTTTGAGACAGGGTCTCATGATGCAGCTCAGACTGGCCTTAAGCTCACTTTTGCAGCCCAGGGTGGTCTCAAACTATCACTAGTCTTCCTGCCTCAGCCTCCCACATGCTGGGATTACAGGATTGTGCCCTTATGCCCAGCTTAGCTATTCTTTTGTATACAGCAGCACAATATTTCCATGACCATATTCTCCAGAACGATTTTTCCTACACTCTATGGGTCATGATTCTGTCTGGGTCTATAGGTTGTATATCAAGGAAACACCAGTAGCTCAGTCCCACAAGTGACACCTGGCCACCAGTAAGCATCATGGAGACTGCTCGTGCACATGACATACTAGAACTTTGTGTGATATCCCAACCCAAACTGTTAGAAGTTCTCATCATATATTTATCATTCCTGTATTTATGTTATATTTTATTTTTAGTAATTGTTTACTGCCATGGAAACTTTTTGTTAGTTGATATTTTTGTATATAATAACCTATTCAAATACTATGTGAGTACTCTGAATTCATTGTAGATTTGTACATATGATACACAACATTCTGGCCCTTAAGCTGGACTCATGATTTCAATTTTAGAATATTAAATTTAATTGTTAATTAATATTTAATTTTCTGAATATTACTTAATTATGTTTTGTTTTATGATTCATGCCATACCTTTGATTTAAAATCTACTTATGGTATGATATTTCCTCCTAGTATTAGAAACTTTAGAAAGAAAATATACATGTGCCTATGTGTTCACAAGAGAGCTACGTCTGCATCTTGAGCTCTGAATAACTACTATGATGACAATGATTTGCATTGTATTAATTATTGTAATCATCCTACTAACTTGTTTTGAAACTGTTTCATAGCTATTTTACCTTTTTTCTCATTAAAATGAATAAAAACTGAAAAGAAAAAAATAAACTGGAAGAGAGCACTCCCAGTTTGGAATATTTTTTAAAGATCTGCTATATTGACACAGAAATGTAGTTTTACTACATTCAAAAGATGGCATAATCAGGAGAGAGTCCCAAATCATCACTTGCTCACAAACATATGCACTTTTCCAATAAAAAGCTAAAAATAAGTTTCCAATCAGAGTAATACTAGGCACTTAAAAATGTATAGTTCAAGCATACAAAAGCTATATATTCTTTTGTAAGATATAGGTCATATAACTTAGAATTGTAATATAAATTTCATTTTATTTCCTTTCATGCCAAAAGTTAGCATTTGAAAGGGACAAAAAACATATTGGAGCAAAATGTTTAGTCTTTATTTTGGTGACATTCATACATTTGTCATTCATGCCTTGCACCATTTTGATTAGCTCTTATAATTTTGATATCTTTATTTCCATAACCACATTGGTCAGCTTCTAGGATAATTCTCCTACATTTTAAAAAAATGTAGTTAGTACATGTTCTCGCTATGCAGCTTGTACTAGTAGTGATTCTCCTGTTTCAGCCTCCCAAGTGTTGGAATTAGAGTCATGTGCCACCATTCCAGGCCTCAGTGGCCAGCTTAGTATGCCTGGGGCTGGACCCTGTGAGGCATATGGTACCGGGATAGAATGTAGTTCTTTGCTTTTGCTCAGACAGCCACTTAGACTGGCAAGCTATCTCACAGGCCAATAATTCTACCCTCGGGTTATTTACTCTTTGGATTTCCAAATGCCTTACCTTTTTAAAAATTACATTGCATAGTTCAAGTCTCTGCTGAGCACCTTACCCTCCACTAGTGACCCTGGCATGTATTTGGGGAGTTTTAAAACTTTAAAACTATGTCATTTCCTTGTTTTGTTTTTCTGTTGTTGCTTTAGTTTGTTTATTTGTTTATTAATCTTTTTTATTTATTTACTTCATACAGCATCTTGCTATACAGCATAAACTCTTAGTGATACTTTTGTCTCATCTTCCCCACCTCTGGGACTGTAGGCATGAACCACCATGCTCAGTTTCAGGATAGCAGGGTGGCACAGAAAGCCTGGCAAATCATGCAGTACCAGTGATCAAACTCAGGACCTGTGTTTGCCCAGCAGGGGCTTAGACTGCCAAGCTAACTACCCCACCGCTGTTCCCTTGGTTTGTCATGGTCTATAACTGTGTGTATGTACTGAAAGGCGAGTTTAAATAGAGTGGAAAGTTTATTGTTGATATGAAGATCTTCTTAGTTTAATTTTTAGTGACATGTTTGTGTTGGTTTTTTTTTTTTTTTTAAAACTGGAAATTGAACTCAGGACCTCATGCTTGCCAAGCAGATATCATGCTGCTGAGCTATATCCCCAGGCTTTCTTTTTCTTCATATATTGTATATTACTTCAATCTATTCTGTTTTATTTGGCATGACCCAGACACTGTTTTCTAAGAGGACTTCCACTAATTATAACACCATTGATAACCTAAGTTTACGTCAATTACAAACAATTTAAACATTTTTATGATGTCACTCCCTTATTCAATATGCCTTAAAGACTGTATTAGGCTGTTTTCTGTGATTCACTCAGGATGCAGGTGGGAGCAGAGGAGGAGAAAAGGAAAAAGGAAAGGAAGTATGACAATGGAGGAAAAAGGAGGCAAAAGATATGTCAATAACTAAAGAAAGGCATTCCTACTCTATTTGAATTGTTTTGATATATGGGTAAAAGCAGTCTTTGAAGAGAGTATGTAGCCAGGAAGAATATTAAGAGTACCAGAATGCACTTAGCGATAGAGGAAGGCTCTGAGGTAGTTGCTAGCTATTATTACATTTGTAGGTAACTTTGGATCCTCTAAGTTCAAAGTGGTAGTAATTATTGTATTCTTACTACTTTATGTCATTTTGGTAACTTGTTTCTTTTTTAATGTATTTTGTACAGGATCCACAGGGTCTTACAACACAGATCAGACTCATAGTGATCCTATTATTTTCAGCCTGCCAAATACTGGGATTACAGGCTTGTGACACCGTGCCCAGTCTTAGTCAGCATCTCAGCGAGCCCCAGGGGTGGGGCTGGCATGGTACCCCAGGGATCAAACCCCAGTCCCTGCACCTGCCTAAGCAAATGATTTAGTCCACTGAGATGTCTGGCCAGCCCCTTGTTTACTTTTTTTCTTCTACTTCTTATTTTCATTTGGTAATTATTTCTTTGTCACCATCAGATGGCTATTATACTTAAAAAATTTCAAAGTTTTTGCCTTTGAAGTGTACCCTTCCCTTAGTGCTTTAGTGCTTCTTCCCTTCTAGAATATTCTCTATTGACATGTTATTCTTTTTGATCTTCTAGAGGGAGTGTGGCCAAGTACCTAATCTCTTAAAATTCATGTACATTGAAGGCTTAAATAAACGACGCAAATATTACTGATTTTAGGTCCAGGATTATGGTAGTGGATACACTGTGCGAACTTGAGGACGCTTGGCTGAATGGTTCTGGGCTGTGGGGGCCTCATTCTGCAGGATGTGGAGAGCTTGCCCTGAGATGTAATTGGTTCCACTCTAGGACCAGGACCACCGCAGAGTGATTCAGCACAAAAAGTGTATGAAACAGTTGAGGAAGACTTTGTGCGATCAACTCAGCCTGGCCCTGCCCTGGCAGATTCCTGCCTGGCCCAGCCCTGCTCGGCTTCCTTGGAGAAGTCTTTGTCCTTGGAGGAGCTTTATCTTCGCAGCCATGCTGTTTTGGAGAAGCTCTGTGCTGGCACAGAATTTGGAAGAGAGAGGCTTGACGGATGCCACAGCTGTTGCTTCTCCTCTGTTCTTCATTGTTTTCAGCTGTCTTGGAGCCAGCCGAGTATGAACTGAAACCTCTACAAGCTGTGAGATAAGTAAACCTTTCCTTCCTTCATTTTAAGTGTTGGATATTTGTCTCAGCAATGAGTAAAAAGTAACTAAGACAAGGATGGTGAAAGCTCGCTTGAGGCTAAGACAAAACTTTCCTGGATTGCTTAGAAAGACTAGATTATTACATTTCAAACCAATTCAGCAATGTGAGGGAAAGTGAAAGGAAATGCAGGGTAAAGGTAGGAAATGGAGCAGGAGCTTGAGAAGTTAGAACAAAGGCTTTTCTAGCAGCATATTTCACCAATCACAAGAACTCTTTTTATCTCTAGGTTGGCAGGTACTGCTCTAGAATAGGAAGTGCAAGCTGGTATCCTCACGTCCCTCTATTGCGGTAGTTTCCTGTCTACGGAGCTCTATGGTCAGCAACTTACCCCTCACACAGCCCAGTCCCCACACTCCTCTCTCAATATTTCACCTTCTTACTTTCCACTCCACTAATGTGGTGGTATAGTTATATAAGAATTAGAGAATATAAATTAACCAGTGATATAAATTGTACAGCAAGGTAATATCAGGGAAATTATTAACAAAATTGGGCTGAGGACATCAGTTGGGATTTGTTAAAGAATAATCCTAATGAAGATAGAAAGGAGAGGAAACGGATGGATGTAAGGAAACTGGAAGTCATTTAATCAGTTGTGACAAAGTGACTAAGACTTGGCTCAATTCAGAACAGAGAGAATCAAAAAGCAACTATAAGATTCAGCGGGATGAATAAGCTAATATCTTTCGGCAGTTCAATGTTTACATTGCCAAATTACTAGGAATTATGGTATAAAAGAATTTTTAGAAAGAAAACAATGTATGTATATATATATATATATATATATATATATATATGTGTGTGTATATATATATATATATATACATAGAAGTTGACATTTTATAAATATGGTTTTGCAAACTATTTTATCAGAAGGTTTAAAGTTCATAAAAGAAATCTGTCATAACACTTTCTGTTTAAATGTTTTCTTTTGAAATAGTAAGTCATAATTATTTTTTCTTTTATTCCTCAAAGCATATGAAAACTAGTGCTTCATGATAACTCTTATTTTGGAAAAAATATTTTTTTATTTTTACAATGTAATGAAAGTAGTTAAAAATATTAGAAAGAATACCCAATTTCACTAAACAAAATGATAGGAATTCAACAGTGGTTGTTGTAAGGCAAATTGTTGCCTTGAAATTAGTTGTTCAGATTTGCAGACATAAGCATACAAAATTGTTTAAAACATTTAAAAAGGAATGTAAGCAACTCATTCTCCAAAAGAACAGTAGAATTCAGCAGTACAATTTTCCAAGCTATTGTGTATGTGTGTGTGTGTGTGTGTATTCCTTCCTTCTTTCTTTTGTTTCTTGCTTCCCTCATCCCAGTTGTTCCTTCTTTTGAATAATTTCTTTCCCCTTGACAGTTTCTATTCTATCTTTCACATTTTATGCTCTTCTAGATTGTCACACTATGTGCTAACTCGTAACATGTCTGTGATGAGGGGGCATTCATGAAATTTTTAGGTGCCTTTGGAAAGTTACACCATTTTACTATTGTGCTTGTATGAAAAACTGACTGACAATAACTAAGGACATAAAGAATGTGAGGGATTATCTTAAACAACCTGCCATGGAACACATATAGCTTGGCTTCATGGATAAAAATCTGCTGTTGTTCATTTTACTGATTAGTACTTTCAAAAAATATACTTTAGTGGTATACTTTTAATGTTTTTATATTTTAAAGAGAGTGCAAATTAGAGTTAAATTTGGTACATAAATAGATAGATAGATAGATAGATAGTGATCACATTTGCAAGAGAGAATTTGTACCTGTACAAAACATGTATAGATGCTTCTTTTCTTCACCAAATCCCCCCTTTCACATCAGTCCTTCCTCTCATCTTTATGTACAATTTCTGTTTCTCTTTTTTCCTTATGTTTTCTTATTTCTTCTTTTTGTCGCCTCTCCTTTGTTTCCTTTGCTATTTGAAGATTTTGTAGGCTATACAAAGAACACAAGAAAAATCAGAGTCCAAAAATATAAAGGCTTCATCCAGAAATAGGTATTTGAAACAAATATACAATTCCATGATGAAGAAGTTCACAGCACATAAATACATGAAAAAATGTTCAATATTACTGGTCATTTGAGAAATAGCAATTAAAATAACACTGAAATTATGAGTGAGAAAATCTTCATATTTTTATAATCTTGAAATATGAATGGGATCAATAAATTTGTTACACTTTTAGAAAAAAAACTCACAAAGTATAGGATCCAAGAGAATTACAGAAAAAAAATCTGTGGGCAGGTAATTTTAGAGAAATGTGAATTGCTGAGGTCTCTGGAATTCTGTCACTCATTATCATGGGAAAAATTAAGAGAGCATATACATTTATACATTTTTAAATCAAAGATTTTTTTGAGAGTAATTTTTTACTTGCCTGATATGCATGTAAGTAGACACTAGCATTTTTAACTTCAGTTTGACCATATCATCAGATGGCATAGTAAATGCTTTTCAGGATTTTTGTCTAGTTAAAAGCAGTGGTAGCTGCTGAAATAGGAATTTCTGTGGCTTAAATGCATTCTCTTCAAAATGGAAGTGTTCGCAGTGCGATATTACTGAGGACTGGGACTATTACATGGCAATTCGGTCAGAGGGCTTCTTATGAAAGGAAGTAAGTTATGAAGAAAGAGATTTTATCCAACTTTCAGTTAGTTTGCCTTTCCAAATTCTGCCTTTGTCGACACAGAATGGAAGCCCTCACCAACATCTCTTCTTGATTTTAGAATTTCTAGCTCCTGAAACAAAGAAAAAGAAATGTGTGTTTTCTATAAATTGCTCAGGTAATTTGGGCATGTCAGATATCTTGTTACAGGAATACAAACACACTAAAAGTCTAATGATATTTTCTTCACAAATGATGGGAAAATATAAGAACAAAATATAAAGCCACACAGAACCATACATACATCAGGAAAAACAAGAAATATGCCAAGTTCAGCATAACTGAAGCAATGTAATAGAATGAGCCATATTGTTTCAAGGTATCTCTTAGGTACCTGCTCCACAGGAAGCATCGTATGACAGATCGGAGGCCTAGAAAACTGCAGAGACCACAGCTCATATCAGATCTATACGAAAATTGGAGGGATGGCCTGATAGCTCAGGGAAATAAAGTGCCTGCTTTGGCAGAGCACAGTGGCTTGGATTCAACTGCTATCCTACCATACCAGTCCCACATCGTGGGCACTCTGTAAACGCAGTAATTTGCAAGGCTGAAAACAGGAGAATCACTATGAGTCTGATCTATGTAGTGAGACCCTGTAGAACCTATATCTCCTGTCCTAAATGTATTAAAGAAAAAGAAAAGAAAGAAAGCAAGCAAGCTGGAAACCTGGAAAACTTCAAATAATCAAGTAGCAAAACAAAATTAACATAAAAAAGCCAGTAGCCTTCATGCATAAATATATATTCAGCAGCCAGTTTGTGAACAAAACAGTAAAAAATGTATTTATAGTAATAAAAAATTAAAAATTTGGTGTAAGTTAGACAAGAAACATGTAAAATCTAAAGAAGTTTTTCAAAATACTTCATAAAGATCAAAACTAGTATTTCAGCAAATGAAAAGATTATGATACAACACTATGAAGACATCAGCTTTTTCAAATTCATTGTACATATTTAGTTTTATTCAAAAGATGATGCTGATGAATTTTCCTACATGTTCAGACAACTTGATCCTAAAGCTTTTACTAATAAATTATTCAAGATAGTCAGAAAAGCATCAAAACTGAAGTTATTTGGAGAAGAATTAGCTTCAATAACCAGTAGGGCATGCTAAAGGAAGTTGGTATTTAAAATATTGAGGCAAAAAATAATAAAATAAAATATTGAGATACTTATACATGAATGCATAGGTGGAGACATGGAATTAGATAAGAAAGTGTGGACACAGATCAATTATATATGTATATAAGGAAGTAGAGATTAAAGATGGCCAAAAGTAGAACTTTTAAATTAATAAAGTGAGAAAAAAATAAATTTTGGAAAATATAAAACTATATTTATATACTACAAATAATAAGCTATGAATCCACAGATCCAAATGCCAAAATATGAAACCTGATAATTCCAGAGAAAAGCTACACAATCCCTGATTAATGTTTTCTTTTCATCTAGTCATTAAGGCAAACAGTGATTTGCTACAAAAAATAATAATACATCTTCATGGCAACCAAAGTTATAATTCAAAATGTCTTCTTAATAGATATTTAGGGGAAAAGTTTAATAAAGAAATAAATTGTGGGGCGGGGGAGATAGCCCAACAGAATAAGCACTTACCTGGCAAGTGTAAGGACCTCAGTTCAATACCCAGTTCCACCAAAAAAAAAAAAAAAAAAAAATGTGAGATATATAGTTATATATTTGAAAATGTATTGCAGTTTTCTTCATCTTAGTAACATTCTTTGATTTTTTCATTATTATCGTTTTCACCATCCTTAAGTTTTGCCCAGAAAAAAAAAAAAAAAAAAATGTCCCAGGGAAATACAACTTAAGCCAATTGGTGCTTTATAAACAAAACAATCATAGCTTATATCTTAATGAATGAATTTGACTAAGTAGAAGATTAAACAGAACATTTGAGTGCATTGCTACTCCAAGGGCCAAGTTCTCTTCTATCTATGCAAAGACATGAGGTCCTAACAATTCCTCCTCTCAGGACATAGCGTACAAAGAAGCCAAACAGCCTGCCTTTAAACTATTTTCTTACTCTTTGTTATGGTACATTAATCATGAATTGAACTAAAGAAATATTTTCCTGACCTTGTGACATATTTAAAACTACTTCTTTGTGGTAACACTATTCTTCTCTCTAACACTACTCTCACCCTGCTAGACCTTCAAAAAATTTAACATTTACAATTTCATTTACCTGTGAAATATTTGACAGGTGTGATATTATGAAATGTATTTCAAAGATATAAGAACAACAAAAAATCACCATTTGATGAGAGATATTATACATGAAGAAATCTTATTACATAGCAATTTACACTTTACACTGCTTTGCTCTATGAAAGATGGGGAATAAACTGAAAAGTAAAATTTACCAGCGAGTCTGTCGGAAATTTTGAAGAGTAATAAAAATATCAGTTGACAGCCAAGGCTCTGTATTTGTTTTCTGGTTATAATTATATTAGCACTCCTCACTGTATTATTAGTCATCGTCAAAGAATTTTTATTTATTATACAATAAATGTAACACTTTAGTACTTTCCTAAAGCATTTGACAATACAATCAAGTTGACAATCAAGAAAGTTGTGACAACCAAGCAATTTGCAAATATGTTTTACTTAAATGATATTAATTTAAATTACAAAATATTTAAAAGATTAAATTTTTATTTAGTTGTAAATGAATTAGTAATAGTAATAGCATTTAAATTATTGTATATGTATGATCATACTTTCAGTCAGAAACCATCAGAAATATATATCTCCCTTTTCCTACTTTTTATGAAAAGAGATTCTAGGGAATTCTACTACACACAAAATAAAACCTCTCATAAGTCCAAACATATGGTAATATGTAAATTTTATTATTTCATATGGAGGAGACAGTTACTTAACTAATGAATATACTTTATGACTATATTTGATTTATAATAAGGACTCAAGAAAATTAAAACTATTTAGCTTTATGCCAGAGAATAGGAATGCATAATACACTTGGTATGTTGGAAAGAAATTCACCATAGTTTTAGAATTTAAAAAAAAGGGATTTATAAAAAATATTTCATTACTCAGAAAATTGCTAAGTAATTTTCACAATGTGGTAAGCTCAAAATATAATGTATTCACAGAATATATATATATATATGTATATATATTCTACATATTATGTAATAAATTGGTGTGGTGATATGATTCAGTGTAAACCCAGAAATATGTGCAAATAGTTCTGCAATTGAATTGTGAAGTCACTTTATTCTTCAAAATAGTAATGTTTTATTGCATGAAATTTTAGTGAATCATTGGATCCTCTCCACCCTCACCTTTTTTAACCTCCTTTCTGATCACTAGAGATAGAGAACCCATCATCTCCACTACTTGGCCCAACTTTGGCCTTTTGAGCTGAATTCAATCTCGTTTCATTTAATACATCTGACTTTTCTGTGGTATGTAGTATATTCTAATAGTTTTTTTTTTTGTTATTTTAAATAGAAAGAGTTGTACTCAACTGGATATTTTTAATGTTGGGCAAAAGTAAAAAAAAAATAACTAAGCAATGAAACTTTAATTTGTAGGGATGTTTCATTTATTACAGCAGTGATTGAAAATGATCTTCACAGGTTTTAGTAATTCTTTTCTATTTCTGAAGTCAAATAACACTGATACATTTGAAAAAGTTCAGTTATTTCCTGAGTTCAGAGTGCATGTTTCAATAGATCTTTATGCAAGCAGAAAATTACCACAATTCTCAGCCTTCTTGTGTATCTCTAGCTTTTCTTCACCACCAATAAAGTGACGACACAATGAAATTAAAATTCAAAGGTCAAGTATCTCTCAGATATAGACTACATTAAAGATTTATTTCATGTAAAAAAATTTTAAAATACTGCGAAAATCTAATTGCCCTGAGCTCTTTGATATGAATAGCAGAATGTTTTAAATGTTTTAATGAAAAAAACATGCTTATTCTTAGGAAGTAAAAAAGTCACTCTTTTGACAAATTTTAATATGGTATCTTGAATACAACTGAAGTTTTAAACACTCCACTCTTCAACACATTTGATAAGGTTGTCCTATCAAATCAATATTTTTCCTCATTAATTATGTTCAACTTTTACTGGTTTTCCTAACATTATTCTACTAGGTGATATCTTTCAGATATCTGAAATAAAAATGTTTCCTTTTTCTTTTTTATTATTTATTCCCCTTAAAAACTTTTTTTCTTTTAAAATATTTATAGATTGATTTACAGTGAACTATACGACCCAGAAAAGTCCTAAATTAAACTCGCCCTATATCTAATATATATAATGTAATAATAAAAGCAAAAATCTGACATTGGTACAGTAGGTATACATAGTGCAATATCCTTTCATATAGCCATCCCTCTAATCAAATCATTGAAGTGTTCCTTTGCCCTAATATATATATATATATATATATATATATATATATATATATATATTTTTTTTTTTTTTTTTTTTTTTTTTTTTTTTTTTTTTTTTTTTTTTTTTTTTTTTTTTTTTTTTTTTTTTTTTTTTTTTTTTTTTTTTTTTTTTTTTTTTTTTTTTTTTTGTAGACAGGGTCTCGCTATGCAGTTCAGGCTGGCCTTGAGCTCACTTTGGTAGCCCAGACTGGTCTTGAACTCATACCAGTCATCCTGTCTCAGCTTCCCAAGTGCTGGGATTACAGGCATGAAAATTTATCTTATTGTTTTGTTTTCTGTTCCCTTTATTTTTCATAGATAGATACATACATACACATATACGCACATACATACATACATACATACATACACACACAAATAGATACATGGATAGATATCCTTTCTATGGTTTACTAGAAGATTTTCTTAAAATGTTTGTGTAGTACTATCAAGTATATCTCTTACAAGTGTAAACTCATGTAGTGATTACTCAAGGTATAATGCTATGTACTTGCTATGTCACTAGCAAAATAATTTAGTATCTATATGTGTATAGATATCTAGCTATAGATCCACATTACGTATAAAGATTTCATGTGGGAAGTGAATCATATGATCCCAGAGCAGAGACATCTTAAAATAGACACTCTAATGTCAGAAGAATCAGAAAATTCAGGGGTGAAGCCAGTCAGAATCATGTTCTGAGGAGCAGAATAGCTGAAGTTGACCCCTGAAAATGAGATGCTGCCCCATTTAAGTTAACACAATCTAAAGGCCCAGAATCAGGAGCCAGTGGAAAAAGGGTGGGAAGGGAGGAAGAAGGAAGGTAAGGTAGGGAAAAAATTTAGTTTTCATTTATGTTGCTGATCTATTTCAGCCCTCCACAAATTAGGTAAATTTTTCTGCATACAGGCCATGGTATTGGGTGAATCTCCTTTCCTGTGTCCACTGATTTGATTGCTAATTTCGACTTTCCAGTTAACTGGGAAAACTTCAGCCCAGTTAAATTCATATATAAATTGACTGTCATACATTTCTAAGTGAATTGACTGCCTTATACATTTCATCCTACTCTACTTGCAATGAAATTTGCCAGTTGAAGTAAAGTATAGAAACTAATATTGTATATATAAATTCTTTGCCTTCCTTCTTGTATAATAATAGTCATAGATGTTTTGTCTGCTTACATAGTGAATCTCATTTGACGTTATAATTTTTATTTTAATTATAAAATATATTTTAGGAAAGTACACAGAACAAAAATTTATAGAATGAATTTGAAATGCAATTTTCACATTTTTTATGTTACAAGTCTCTTAGTTCATTTGAGAATGTTTATTTTTCATATATTTCTAAAAATGAAAAACTAGAAGCTAACACATCTTTACTTTTAGCACTTGAGAAATTCATTACCTTCAAGCTGATATCATCCTAAGAAATTAATGTCTCTTGCATTATTTTTTTCTTTATAGATAAATTGTCAGTAACTCATCACTTTCAATATTTTATCTTTTTTTCTTGTTTTAAGAAATCCATTTGACATACCTCGGAGTAAATTTTTTTAGTTAATCCCATTTGATATTCTCTAAGCTATTTTAATCAATATGTTTATGTAGTTTTAAAACAAATTAAAATATTTTTAGATTTTATCTGTTCATTGGAATAATAATAAAAGTAAATAACAAAAATTATTTCAGGAATTCTGAAAATAACACATAGCAGAATAGTGTTAATCCCCCTTATCATTTTTTTCCCTTTCTTTGATTCTAATAATAAACGTGATAATTTGCTGTCATTGATTATGCTCATATAGTTCTGTTCAATTTATATGTCTATTTGCCCTTTGGAAACCTCATTAGGTAATTTCCGTTATTATATTTTAAATTCAATAATTCTTTCTTCTGTCCTTTCCAGTCTGCTTTCAACCTCATCTTCTAGGCTTTGTATACTTATTGCCCTTTCCAATTCTAAGATTTACATTTTGTTTTCTTTACATTTTCACTTTTAATTCATTTGAAGCATATTTATAATTGCATATTAAAACAATTTAAAGACTATTAAACTTCCATTAGAGAAGAGAAGAGCTCTTTGCAGTCCTCAGACCACTGCCTTTTGCAATAAAGAGTCAGAATGAGATGGTGTCTAAGTGTCCAAAAGAACAAGGAAGGACGCAGGAGTGGACATGGTGCACTCAGCTCCTCAAATGGATATGAGGAAGTCCAAGCAGAGGTGAAGAGGGTGGCAGCAATGAAACACAGCCTTCCTCTTACTCCTCTCTCCATCAGGAGATACAAATGTTACCATAAAAGGACAATGGAATTTTAGCACATTTTTTCAGGATGATTCACACTCCAGTATCAGTTCATTAAGAAATAGGCTTGAGTTACCTGCAATTGTCAGGATCTACTTCTCAGTAACTGCCCTTCCTTAGCAGCTTTTAGTAAAACATCAATATGAATTTGAACCATCGATTTTCCTGGATATTTTCCCTCCCTTCCCTTTCCCTTCCCTCAATCCCTTCTCTCCTCCTTATTTACAAAGCTCTGTTTCCATTTGATCTTTCTGATCTCATTTTCCTTTCCCCTTCCTTCCTTCCTTTCTCTGTCCCCCTCCCTTGTTCTCTTGTCCTTTTAAACATTTTCTTCCCATTTCAGCTTATCTCTTACATATTTTGGTTCTTCTTTACATTATTTTTAGGGCATTTGCGTTTTGCTTTAATTTTTTCAAGATTTAGTTATACATATAATTAGCTTTAAAGAAGCAAGGCAACAGCTATCCCCCTACTGGGAATTTTCCCAGAAGAACTGAAAACTTCATACCATAGCAATATCTGTGCACCAATGTTTATAGCAGCCCAATTTGTAATAGTCAAATCTTGGAAACAACCAAAATGTCCATCATTTGAAGAATGGTTAAAAAAAAATGTGGTATTTTTATACAATGGAATACTACTCATCCATAAGGAATGATAAGTTTGAAGACTTCATATATAAATGGATGTATATTGAACATATAATCATTAGTGAAATAAACCAGACCTATATGTGTAAATATCGTATAGTCTCCCTAATATAAGAACTTTAAAGAAGAAAACAAGAATTTAAGGGCATAACACAGCTGAATGTGTTATGGATTAAACAACAAAGTGACTGGAGGCAGACAAAGCAGAAAACATATCAATAGCAAAACCATACACTTATGTACACAGGATGAATCAGATATTGGTCTCAAGAACCTTCAAAAGGTTCAGCATATTGACTATAGCACAATGTAACGCTAAAACCATGTTTGGAATACATGTCACTCTTGTCTTTTTGATATGTACTGCTCCTGGTGTAAACTCAGTTACTGTCA
>PVJA010043290.1:0-16849 GCA_004027025.1 Myocastor coypus | reverse complement strand
AAAAAAAAACAAAAAAAAAAAAAAAAAGCCCTTACCAGCAGGCCAGGAAGGCTGCCTACCATAAAGACAAGAAAGAGGGCAGTGCTACTCTGAAACCACGCAAATACAAGGGACCAAGGGAAGGCAGATCAATTCTTGGCCGATGAGAATAATAAGAGACAGTGACAGGGAATGTGGAGGTTAAATATTAGTCAAAACTTTACAATTTGAAAGACACTGGCAGAATAGAGGCTGCCAGGAGCAGGAAGCAAATGACAGAGACCACCTATAGAGGGATTCAGGGTTAAAACTCAACACCTGCCTCATTAGGAATAGAAGTATTTCTACCATAGTTTGGAAGGGGGGGGATGTGCCACTTGAGAGAGGTCCCTCTCCATCTAAATGCATACAAAAGCAAGGAGGCTAGACTCCTGCTTATCAACATTTTCAACCCTCTAGAATAAATGAGGTTTTGTCCACTGGGCCAAACTCCTGACACGCAGACCATCACACGCCTGCTAAAATGGCCTGCACTGGAGGCAGCAGGAAGTCAACACAATGGCGATGTGTTTTGGGGAAGAGAAGCAAGAAGCTGTCTGGGCTGTGGCTCTGAGGAATGCACATCATAACCATAAACCGTATTTCTTCCCTCCCTGAACCGCTCCCTGATAGTTTTCCAGCCTGAATTTAGCTTTAATTCAAAGGTTTCTTTCTTCATTGAGTTCAAAACAGACAGCATATTACTTGTCGTTAAACAATGCAAAGCATTTACGCTTGATTAGCATGACTTAGAAGCTTTTCATCATTTTCACCAAGGTTCTAACGGCCTGCCGACAGCTCTGGGAAATAGGGCTTCTTCCAGATTTCCACTGTAAATAATGATCGACCACTGGCCTCTGTGTTTCAAGGCCTAATGAAGGCAGCCGGGTAGATGACAGAACTTTTACTTTCATTAGGCAGTGCTAGGATGCTCTGGGCTCTGTAGTACCTTCCCACTCAAGACAGCAGCCTGTGTGTGTCTACTGGGACCCCAAGCACATTCAGGCCAAAGGGCCTTCTGTTCTCTTCTCTGAAAGATGACAACATGTTCTGTGCCACTTTTAGCACTGTTTTCGCCATGAAATGAGAAGCATGTTTGGAAATATATTCCAAGCGCTGGCAGATGCAGGATTTGTAATAGTCTCCAAAGGAATCATATAATTCTAGAGCTAGAAGGCAGAAAAGAGAATAGAGTCCAAACTTCTTCCTCCATAGAGAGGTTTGGTGATTGTGGAGAGCCGTCAAGCTGGCGGGAGGCAAGACAGGGACCAGAACCTAAGCCCTCCAGAGAAAACTTCCCCATACACCAGCCCAAGATATAAACCTTTACAACATGGTTACCAATACACATTATATGTGAATAAACTCTTTCAAAAGATAGATGCGAGAACCTCTTACAGCCACATGCAAACAAGTTCCCATTATAATTTTTCCACTTTGTTTTCCCAACAATAAATTCTCATCATAGTTTAGGTGTTACTGCAATTATGCCACAAGGTTTTTCAAGCATATCCTCTAGAGAGATAGTGAGTTTGTGCCTAAAGTCTACAGCTGGACATGTTCAAGTCAATCCAGGTGGGCTGCTAGTCCATGCTCAATAACACTTGCTTTGATACTTTCCAGAAAAGTTCCAGAATGAAACAGTAATGCTGTTAAATGCCTTTTTGTAAAGACTCTCAGCATTCTTTCCTTCAAAGAAGAGGAAAAGCTGGATGAAGTTCAGAGTAAGACAGTTTCACTCTATTGGGATTTCAGTAACTGGCTAATGATTTGCATTCTGCAGATGTGGGTGATATTTCAGCATTGATTTGAGTGTAGTTGATTCATCTATTCTGGTTTCCAATAAAGTTTCCATTCCAAAAATAAAACTTCAAAAAGCCAAACACATATTTCTAAAACGTGCAGTGCAATCACCAGTAAAATACTGAAGCATAACGTTCAGCTAAAGCATTTCCAAGCCATCCATTATTTTCTGTTTAGGTCTTACCCAACTGCTTCAAAGTTCATTTTGTAGTGTTTGGGGATAACAGCAACCGTATCATTCACAGGAACCATGGCCAGTCAATTTCTACAGAGAGGAAATGGAATTCTTCCAAATAGATTAAGTTTTAGTGTTGAGAACAAAGACCCCCCGAGGTTAATACTTCTGAAACAAAATGGCCAGAAATTAAGTTCGGATAATTTCAAGGGCTCTTTTTCCTGTGTGACTGGCTCAAAATGGGAAGCCTACTATCTTAAACATGAAACTGTTTAAAGCCCTTAGGAGCAGCAAGCAGGAAAAGATTCTTGCATCTTGGTAGAAGCACTTAGGACACCAACGGCTGCTGGGAGCAGGACTGGATCCCTATTGCATGGCTTCCTCTGTCTTCCTCAGCTGGAGAACGTATACTTTCTCAGTAGCAAGACATGCAGATTCTTCCTGCCTCATGCTCTGAATGCCTACATTTAATTTTATCTATCCTAACAAGCACCTTTGTGTGTGTGTGTGTGTGTGTGTGTGTGTGTGTGTGTGCATGTATGTATGTGGTTTTTTTTTGTGCAGGGTCTCCCTACATAGGCTGAACTCACAGTGATCCTCCTGTTTTCAGCCTCCCCACTGCTGGGTTTACAGGTGTATGGCACCATGCCTGATTCTGGTTGCCGGCTCAGCATGCCCTGGGGTGGAGCCAGCGCAGCATGTGGTGTCAGGGATTGAACCTTGTCCCCCTCACTTGCCTAGGCAGCTTAGTCCACTGAATTATCTCGCTGGCCTTTTAACCATTTTTTTAAAGCTGAAGACAGAATTGTATTTTTCTCTAACAAGAAAACAATTTACATTTTTGGTAATGCTGTGAGTACCAACCTGAGCCCTTGTGCTTTATATTTATAGGCATCTCCTCTCTTGTTATATAAGCACTGGCTCCTGGCTGTTAGTATGTGTGCTGCATGTTTCCAGACGTGTTACCCTGACAACCCAGGGAAAACTGGCTTTGTGAGAGGGCCTTTGACAGTCTGGGAAACTGACAACAGCAATTTCAGTTAGGACTGTGCCTTAGTTACTCTTCTCTTGTTGCTGGAACAAATACTCGACACTCAAAATGAGGGAAGTAAAGGGTTATTTAGGGCACAGCTACTGGAGGTTTCAGTCCATATTCAGCTGACTCCAAGGCAGAGAGACACATGGCAGAAAACAACCTTTCATGGAGGTGGGCAAGAGCAGGAGAGCAGGGTGAGGGGGTGAGCTAATTTCCCTTCCTTCCTTACATTGAAATGTAAATCACCTGCCAGAGGGGAGGTGTAGCACCCATTCTCACAACAATCAATTACAAATTCCAGAAGCCACTGTATGACTGCGTGAGGCTTTGGGGGGGGACACCTATACACAAACCATAACGGTCTGCTATCATGTTTCTTGGTTCTTGACTGAGTTGCAATTTGTTACAGGGGTCAAAAAACGGAGAGTGAACATGACTCCATATGAAGTGGAATACCCACAGCATACTTCTGAGATGACACAAGGCAAGGGAGGGGGCAGTACAGGTGCTGAAAGGGTTCAACGAGGGCGCTGGTGACCTTGAGCACAGAGTGACTTACTCAATCTTGGTTTTCTCATCTATAAATCGGAGAGTAAACTTGTGCTCAGCTGACAGTTAGCACTGCATGCGCAGCGGCTGCTCCTCAGCATGGTCCCACTGACTGTGAAGCAGGATCCAGGTCCATCTGTACATCTGCAAGACCACACCTTTCAATTCTAAGGTGGTCAATGACAATTTCATCCACAAGAATGGCAAATCCCTGTGGCCGTGTATCAAACAGGACCATAAATTCAAAAACCTGAGTCTTTCAGTGACTCAAGAACAGGAAGAGGAGGTGGGGGTGGCGGTATGCACGTGTGGGACTGACACCTAACCCCACCCAACTCTTATTTAAACCTTGAATCAAGGACAAACAACTCTTGTAAGATGGTGGTCTGTTTAGAAAGTGGAAAGCATAATGTTTAAGCACAAAGGATCAAAATGATGCGCTTTGATGGAGTCCTTCCTGATACAAGGACACATTACCCACGTTCAAACTTTCCCATGGCACTATGCTAATGCCTGTTCAATGTTACATTTAAAATCCCACAACCCTTTGAGCAATTCCATGCCCAGTTCTTATTGCAAACTCCTGAAACATGCCTATATTTTTTTCAACAAAGGTTTTGAAGAGTGAAAGTATACAAACGCACTGCACCACGTGTGCTGTTTATTTGGATGGGTAGCATCTGCAAGCATTTCCATCTAAGTCACAAAGGTTTGGGAAGGTGAAAAAGTTCAGATCCCTTCGTCTTTTCTTTTTTTTTTTTTCCCTTCGTCTTTTCTTCTGAAAATAAATTATTCATGAAACTCTCTCCTTCATTCCCCAATGGTTGGGTTTAAACAATCGCTTAAAGTGCTGTTTTTAACTGAAGAACACATTCAGAAAGCCTCCAGCCCAGGAAACACTTAGTTGCTAACTGGTCATTTTCATCTGATCACTGGCTGCCTGGTGTTGGAAGCACACCACAGTGGACTCAGGGCCAGCAGCATAAAGCACCTCCTTTCTCATAAACAAAGTGAGTTGGTTAATGGTCATTTTATGGTCCACATGTTACCCTGAAATCTATTAAGAGTGTGGCTTGGCCACCTTGATCTAAGAAGATTTTGGGGTACTAAACACAGTGAGAACATTCCTGTAACAAGTTAATGGATCAATTTATTTATTTAAAATCTGTTCTTTTCATGTTGAAAAACCACTAAATACTTTCCAAGCACTCCGCTCAATGACCACAAAGCTAGGCAGTGTTGCTGACCTGCTGCTGCTGGCCCCTGCATGTCACTGATGGTTCCTGTAGCAGAACTGGTGGCAGTGCTGATGGCATACTGGTGGCACAGTGGCAAAGCCAAGGATGACACAGAGCCTGGGTCCATCCAGGCGTCTACAAAATCTTGGGCTACCCTATGTTCAAAGGCATTATCTCACTTTTTCCTCAATAGAAACCCAAAGTTAAGAAACAGTTCAAGTAACAAAAAATAAATTTTCCCTTACGTCACTCCCTTTGGTCCACAAGTATTACGTCAACATTTCCCTTGTCACTGAGAGACCTGCCGCACAGTCACAGCTGCCAAGGCCTCCTTTTTAAATCTATACCTTTCCAGAGCACAGTGCTGCTGGGAACAAGTGCCAGCAGGACAGCAGGAGCCCATCCGAGCCCCTCCGAGGTGGTGACCGTGAGCACTCCAGAAGATCCCCACTTAGCGATGCAGTTCTGAGGTGAGACTGAGAATGCGGTCCTGTAAGAGCTCCTTGAACTCAAGGTTTCAGGGACCAGGGAAGAGAAAGTTCTCTTTTGTTGAATTTTAGGTTACATTCCACATAGCTGAAAAATGTAGTATTTTTCCAAATGTAAGGAAGAGTGAATTTCAATTCTACTTTTTGCTTCTCTAGTGGGAGCTCTGGATACCTCCTGCCAGCCATTATCTGATGCTGGCCAACATGGTACAGTGGATACCACCACCACCAACTCCCTAGGTGCAGGTCCCCGCTCCGACAGGATCTGAGTATCTGTGCAACTGTGGCCAAGCTACATGACCTCTCTGTGCCTCAGCTTCCTCATCTGTAAGGATGCCCAACAGCAGCAACTGCACAGGGCCTTTGTAAACATGAACTGACCTAATAAGCACCGACTGTGCAGAACAGACTCTAGCACCAGTCAGAACCATGGGGACGCTCAGCAGCACTGTGACCAGCTTGGCTAGGCATGAGCTGGGCATCACTGTTAACTTTCCCGCATCTCACTTTCACCTGTTGAACAGGAATAACAGTATTTTATTCTCGGCATGGTTAAATAACAATGCATATAAAGTGCTTTAGCACATAACATGAGCTTACTACGCAGTAGCTATCATTATTACATTAGTAATTGAATACTTTCTCACATAGTTCTTTTCTCTCTGCAAGAATCTTTGTGGTTGAATAATCAATGGGCCACAGGCTTATTCCAAACACAAATTCTGGGCCATTCCAATTTGTGAGTGTTAATTCAAAATTTTCAGAAATGTGTACTGTTTGCAGAATTGTATTTCTCCAAGAAATTTCTTTTAAACATATCCCCCATGACACTACCACTGAGTGGAGAAAAAAAAAAAAAAAAAAAAAAAAAAAAAAAAAAAAAAAAAAAAAAAAAAAAAAAAAAAAAAAAAAAAAAAAAAAAAAAAAAAAAAAAAGAAGCTACTTGTAAATAGACTGCAAAATTAAACTGAAGCACATGTTTTCTATGGTATTACTTTTGCTTTCATTATCAGGTTGACTTTAGAGCAGAGACTCCAATTCAGGAAACACTTCTGACTCATGACTCTTACACTTGGGGCTAGAATAGGCCTTAAACACAGAGAAATTTATGCTTCCAAGAGTCCTAACACTGGGAGCCAAGTGGAGCCCAGTCTCTCCCTCTCTGTTTTACTGATGGGAGGAAACTTAGAGGCAGTGAGCGGCAGGCCCAAGGTCACACTACTCCAAGGGCAGAGATGGGCCATGCTCTGGCTTTGTTTCTGTTAAGTCCATCTTTATCCTCACTATATCACAGGTGCCCTAAGGGAAGCACTGTGTTTATGAACACAGAAATTAGATCATTTTAGATACAGTTATAATGCCGTCTTTACAGCATGAGTTTGTATACACACGTACAAACACAAAATGAGGGACTCTGTAAAAGAAAGGGAACAAGACATCTGTTCTTTCTGTTGGGACAAAGTAGGTCTGGATCTTTCAATTTTGGTGGTATTTAACTGAGTACATATTTCATTATATTTACTATCTTAAATAGACTTTTTTTCAGTTTTGGAAAACTACTTCCCTTCTAATGTACCTTTGGGGCAATTTAATCATAATGGCAGAGCTTTTGGGGAACAGTTTCACAATTCCTAGGGCAGCAAGATAGGAACAGCTTCCCATGGTGAAGATCCACCCACCGTACAAGCAGCCCTCACTGCTCCAGCCCAAGGGGATCTGGGCTGGCAGAGGCCTGACACTTGGGGAAAGCAAGGAAAGAGCACACCTACATAAACCCCAGGCCCAGGCGGCAGCACAGAGGGGTGACTGTGAAAAGAAACACAGTGCTCCCCAAGGCTAGTCTCCAAGGGTGCTTAATGCAAAGAGCCTATAGCCCACCTTTTTGGTGGTCAGGGAAGGCCTCTGCAGCAGCAGTAGTTAATGTGACAGAGCCCATGAGACTGTGCAATCTCCATTTCTTTCAGGAAACTAGACAAAGCAACTACGATAGCAAACCTGGACAAAACCTTCAGGAAATTAGATTTGAATAATTCTTCAACAGAATACAGCAGGGCAGGACCACCCCTAGTCTACAGCCTCCAGGCTGGAGGTGGGAGTGAAAAATAAATGACTGGCCCTAAAGCCACCAGGAAACAACTTCAAAAAAAGGGTTCTATGCACGTGGGAGCTGTGGCAAGGTCTGGGAGCAAATGGCAATAAGTGGAAGCAGTCCTCTCAGGGTCCGAGTACAAACAGTGATTGAAGGGTTCAGAATCCTCCAACACACAGTTGGCTTGGAGAAGGAGGGTCTCTGAGGCAGAATAGCATGCAAAGGGTGCAGGGGTGAGGCTCCCAGTGCAGGTGAGGGCCCAAAAGCCAGAGCAGTGCCTCGGACTAGCAGGAGGCATGGCAGGTGCCACGGGTCCATGCTCCTCCATGGGACAGGGAATTCATGTATCTCACACCCAGGAGCAGTGCTGAATGTGGTAACTTAGTCCTGACAACCCAGTACTGTAGGGAAAAGCAAAGTGCAACTGAACAGGATGACTGCCTCGCCAGGAAGCCCACTGCAGCAGATAAACACGAGAACCAATCATTTCAAACCCAGAGCAAAGAAATTAAAGAAACTATGCAGTGTTTTGGAAAAGCAGTACAAAGCAGAAAGAGATTCTCAGAAGTGAGGTAGCTGAACAAGAACATTTGAAATGAGAGCTAACAAGATGGGAAAATGTGAGAAATGAAGACCAAACTGAAAGGACCACAGTAGCCGAGTGACATCACAGAAAGCACAGGAAGAGAAACAGAGGCTACCTGGAGATGCGGAGATTACACAACCTAAATCTATCAGTGGAGACAGTTTATATCCTAATAAAAAAGAAATGGTAGAAAGGCATTTTTAAGCCAACCAGGAAAATAGGAAATGCACTGAATATTATGGGATAAGGGAATTACTGTTGTTTTTGTTAAGTGTGATAATGGCATCGTGATTATAAAAGTGAATGCTGTTTTGCAGAAACAAGTACTCAGAAATAAAATGACATAACATCGGGGATTTGCTTTAAGACATTACAATAGCAATAAGAAAAAGCAAAAGCAAAAGAAACAAAGGACGGAAGAAACGTAGCCCAATGTTGATCTTGGATGGGTTGGGTCCTGGGAATTGGATCGCTGTTCATCTGTCTGCTGAAAGCTGTAATGACATGGAATATGTTGGGTAAGGATGAAGAGAGGCCACAGTAGGCTGGCAGGACACCAGTGCTCTGGTACAAGGACTGGAGACGCCCAGCAACAGGGAAAAAGCAGTGGCTGGCACAGGCAGCAGAGCCAGGGTAAGATGCAGCAGTACATGTGGGATAGGCAGCTTCAGTAGGTCTCTGGGGGCTGGTGTTCTGAAGGCATCAGGAAGCCTATATTTCATTCATTCATTCATTATGTATTTGGTACAGGGTCTCACTACGTAGCTTGGACTCATAGTGAACCTCTCCTGTTTTTCGCCTCCTCAGTGCTAGGATTATAAGCGTGCGCCACCACACCTGGTGTCGGGGCTGGCATGGCATGGCATGTGTTACTGGGGCTCAAACCCCTATCCCTGCGCTTGCCTAAGCAGGTGCTTAGTCCACTGAGTTATCTCACCGGCTTTGGGAAATCTTTATACTAATGCTGTGAGATGCCTGTGTGTGGAGGCAGAGGCAGGGCAATGTGCAGGACTTTGGGTGGGCAGGAAGTGGCCTTGGTCTTGACTGCTCAGGGGAGCAGAGGGACCGCTAGTGAACTAGATGGGTGGGGCAAGGCAGACAGTCGCTGACGGTTGAGCTTTGGTCACGTTCTAACTACTTGTCTGACTTTATTGCTTTTCCTAGAAGTGAGAGGAATGCTCTATGGTTCTCTGTGCTGTCTCTAGAAGTCCCCATGAAGGGGCTGCATCTCCAAAAGGAAATCTCAAAAGCACTGAATGGCTTACATCACAGCAGCTCGACTCACCTCAGCTTGGCTGAGGCCAGATCCACACAAGGGCAATGAAGCTGTGTGTGGAGTATAAGTGCTGCAGGAGATCTGACTGCAGGCTAACTACTCTCACTCACTTAAAAGGGAATGGAAACAGAAGCAGGGCATGCCAGCTGACAGTACATACCTGTTAGCCCAGCACTCTGGCTGAGGCAGGAGGATCACAAGTTCAAGGCCAGCCTGTGCAATTTAGCAACTTAGTAGGATCCTGTCTCAAAAGAAAAAAATCTAGGCTATTTCCATCTTCCTGGCAACCCTCTTAGTTCTAGTATAGGTAACTTCTAATTGGATTTGTTCCATCATGGATATATATATACACACACATATATCGTTTCAAATAAGAAATGAGTCAGTAAACACTTATTTCAGATAGTTCTGGAGAAACAAAAACTAAAATCACAGGTACCTCCTCCATAAATGGAAAATGAAGTTAAGTTTCATATTCTAGTTCACATAAAGGATAAAGTCCTCAATGCAAAAGTGTCTCTTGCCCCTCCATCACCAAAAACAAAACAAACAAACAAAAAACCCCACAACACTTGAGCAGGTAGATTTGCTCAGTTCTTCCAATATAAATGCAGGTTCTCAGAAATACTGCATTGTAAATAATCAAGAAGGGTCTTTACGCTCTGATAGACAAATCAAAGAAATACTCCAGGGCAGCAAAGAGCAAATGTCACTTTCAGCAGTCAATCCTCTAGAGCTACACTGAGGCCCAGGGTGCAGGTCCTGGCCTGTGCTTACGGCCACACCGTACAAACACTCCCCATTCTGGCCAGCAAAGGGGTCATTCCAAAGGCAAAGTAGGAATACTGAGAACACCTACTTCCTCTCTGGTTTTACATGTATGAATCATACAATTAAGCTTAAATGTAAGATTCAGAATACTCAAGTATCAGTAATTTAGAGCCTACTTTTAAAGAATTTTGAGATAATCATACAATATATAACCAATGAGAAAACATTTAGAAATAAAATGTAAGCTGACAAAATGGAGTAAAACTGAATATATGCCTTTCTATACAAAAATGTATACAAAAATGTATACAGTCACTATGACAATTTATAAACAAGGGAAATATTTAATATAGCAATAGAATTTCAAATGCTTGGAACAGGAAGATTAACATTAATTATAATCTATCTTGTCACTAATACCTACCCAGAAAAATCCCAAACTGTCAGTATAATTTTTTGCTGTAATAGTCATCCATCCACTCCCTCTTCTGTCCTTGTAATGGGACCGTGACCCTTCAGAGAAGCTGAGGCCTGCGGAGTCTGAATGGCCCCGCCAGGTTACTGCCAGGCCCTAGGCCATGCCTGCAATGCTCCCAGGCCTGAGTATGAGATTCAACCATTTTGCTGAGACATGGGTAGATCAACGGCAGGCCTCTGGCAAGTGTTTATTCTCACAGAGGTGCTGGAGGAGGCAGAGCTACTCAGACATCAGTTTTATCTCTGTATAAATGAATGAGCTGCTGCTGTCTTAAACCACACAAAGAGCTAACAGGCTGGTGGCAGTTTGGAAAGAGAACATTTATTTATTGGGTTTGGACATACAACTCCCTACAGTTATTTATCTCTGAAATCAGGTGGGTTTTATAATTTAATTGGCAGAGTTTTTTCTTTGTGGAACTTAAAGTAAAGGTGCATTTTACAGTGGAGACATGTTTGAGTTGATTAAATACAGCACATTCCCTAGGGCTGTCCCACCTTGAAACTTACTAGAATATACTGTCATATGATACACGTGTCTGATCTCATGGAAGAAAGTGTCCTGCTCAACTGATACAGGGGCCACGCAGAACAGCCCAAGGCCCATGTCACACCAACCCTGGTTACCATTCTTGCCATGCTGTCCTTTCACTAGGCTGAGCTTTTAGCAACGTGTAGTTATGTCTAATCACATGGGAGAGGTTTTACAGGAAGCTTTGTAGACTGCTAAGAGTGGTGATCCCTCAGAGATGAGCCATGAAGGACAGATGTGGAACCAGATCCAGGACTGCCGAGTCTGGGTCTGGGCTGTACACTATTCCCACAGGTGCCCTCAATGTGAGAGGCATGGCTTCGGGCAGAAGAAAATGCTAGTGGAGGTTTACTACCCAGACCACTGTGTGGCTGGGAAGTCTCCTCCCAGGGCACCCAGGAACGGCTCATGCACCAGCTACTACCTTGTCACTGAGCTATGTGCCTGTGGTGCTGCCCACCTGCGCCCTCCCTGGCTAGCAGGTGTGCAGTCTCCTAGTGTGTTTCTGTATCTCCTCTGGCTGCCTTCTGTTCTTAAGGGCACATGCCTTTCACGAGAGCAACACCCCATATGGTGTTGGGAAAACTGCTTTGGATAGAAAGACATGGGTGGGAGTGGGTATGCAACGGCACCCCAGCAACTTCCTATCTGATGTGCTGAATTCTAAGTTTGACTCTAATTCAAACTGAATTTTAAATCAATATTAAAAGCCTTTCAAAAAAAAACCTTCAATACTTAAATACCAGTGATATTTGTTTTATTACTGTACTTTTGTCCCTCTCTCAGCATGTCATTTGGGGGAAGGTTGTTGGACACGCAAGTTTTTAAGGCTTTCTCAATTCTATCACCAAAAAAATAGCAGCTCAACTCTATTTGTTAGAAGAATTAGGAGAAGCATGCCTCACTTTTGCCCACTGAAGCAGTCACTTTTGTGTTCTGGTATGCTCAGCCACCAGACCAGGGTACCGGTCTTTGATTTTGCTGGGCCAGGCCTTTGCTCACTGATACCTCCAAAACATGGGTAGAAGCGACAGTGGCCTCCTCCATCTTACCCTCCAAGGACAAGCACACGTATGATGGGAAATGTGGCAGACCAACTGCCAAAGGGAGGGAAGCAGCTTAATAAAATCCTGAGTCTTGATCTCTTTTCTGCTTCTAAATTAAGTACATAAAGTTTGAGCAAATATCATTTATGTGGGTATCAACTGTCTTACTGCACGTGGGGGAGTGGTCTGGCCATTCACTCTTTCAACCAATGCAGCCCCATAGTGCTACTGGTACTGGGCAGGCAAAGTTGACCAAGACTGGTCCCTCCCTGCCTTCAAGCAGCTCACGACTGAGAAAACAGAAGGCTGAACGTGCAACAATGGGCAAGGGTGGGGATGACAGAGACAGAGGCAAACACTGCGGGGACACAAGAGACCTTCAAGATCACCTGTCTGCAAGAGCAGGGACTCACCACAAGTAAGCTAGAAAACGGGGGTGTTCACTAGCAGGATAGCCTGATGTCTCTCACTGGTCTGAGTGGCAGGAAAGCGGTCAGTCCTCTACAGGGACAGGGACCAGGAACTAAGGCTTGTCAGATCTGGGCAGTCTCCGCCCTCCTGAGCCAAGGGTCCTCTGGGGTCTCACTAACAGTCACTTCTGCCCTCCATGTCTTAGATCCTGGCAATGCCCTGCTCACTGGCCAGCACCCTGCCCACTAGGGTCTGTGGCTGAGCAATGTGGGGCATGAGGTGGGGAAGGACCCCAGGAAGGATGCCAGGGAACAGAGAAGACACCTGACGGAGGTGGTGACTGTGGTGTACAAGGAGCAGACACTTTGTATGGCCCAGTTCCATCTCGAGCAGGGATTTAGAGATCTTAGAACTCTGTCAGTCTGACTTATAATTTAAAAGGAGGCCATGAAGGTAAGCTAATGTCAGGTGAATCCAGAGCGAACTCTGTCTCTGGCTTCCCTTTCCTCCAGGAATCTAATCACACTGCACCTTGGAACACCGTGACTCTAGAGATTCAATTATATCCTCCATTATCCTAATGAGCTGACAATAAAGGTAAGCTCTTAAGATCAAAGGGCAATTAAAAGATAAAATATGAAAATAGACACTGGACAGTAAGGGTAGTCAGTTACCTTATTACTGAGAAGACTGATGGGACTAGCCAGGTGCCTAAGTGCTAGTCTCAGAAGCAAATGGGGAGAGCCAATGTCCTCACTAACCTAACCTTCTTGACAAGTAGGCCTTGCAAGTGAATCAAAACTGACCTGTGAGGGAAGACAGCGGATTAGGGAAACTGGCAAAGAAATACCTCCCAAGTATCTGCTTCCTCAACAAGCCTCAACAAGCATCACCACTTGCTTTTTAAAAAGCCCTGTAAATATAAACTGTTTGCAGTGATTATGGAAATAGCTACCAAAAGGCACCCAACTAAATAGCAAGTGAACACAGCAACAAACCAGGCTAGTTCATCTACAATGCTATTATCTAATCAGAAAAGACTGAAAACAGATCAGTATGTTTTAAGAACACTGTAATTTTGCAATGAGGCCTTCCTTGTTTTTGCTCTCTGAAATCCTGATCACATCCGCTATTTCGAGATTCGGTTTGCAGGAGCTCCATTTAAACAGGAAAAGCACTAATTGGGACTCTAGTAGCAGCTGTACTGCTTTGATGTCAGCTACAAGGATGACTTGAGCAGAATTCCTTATGGCCTGCCAGGACTGGGTCTGCAAAGTTAACCCTTGGGCCACTTGGTATGCCAGGCATGCTTCCTGAAGCCTCACTCAGAAGTTGCTTCTTCAGGAACATTTCACATGTGACACATTCGAGGCCCTCACAGAGCCGCAAAGAGACAGCCAAATAAGCTGAGAAGTGAAGTGACCGTTCTGAAACCAAAGATAGGTGAGCCAAAGCCTGTGCACTGGAAAGAATACTACTATTAAAGTTAGAAAAGTGAGGTGCCAATTCCTGCCTGCCACTACTAGCGTCAGACAATGTTCCCCTGGTCTACACGGCTGCTGAGGACCGTCTCAGCTCCTTGAAAACCAAGATGCAGGCAGTGGGTGCACGCGGCCTAGCCCCAGCCCCCGGCAGCCTTTGGAGGGCACAGGCCACTCCACTGTGCTCTCGTCTCAAAAAGGGGCCTGCAACACAGGGCCCCAAGGGTTTGGGCATCTCTGAGTCCTTGTCAATGACCTAACTGGCTGCAAAAACGAATGCCCCAAACCACGCTATTAATAGTCACAATTTCTTTTAAAGAATACTAGAAAACTGGTGAACTAGGCATTATTGAAAGATGCAAGACCTGAGTACTTTGAAAACTCATCCACAAAAGAAAAGAAGCATTTTCTCTCCCTGTCCTATGTAGGTTATGCAACCACTCAGTTGATGTGCTTCTTTACAGAAGTATTCTGAGTGTCAGGTAAACAGGCAAGATGGTATTACTGTATCACCTCTGCTCCTAGAGGAATATAAACATAGCTGCTACCACTATCAAAAAGAGAGACATGCCTGGAATCCCAGCATTCTGTAAAGCTGTGACAGGAGCTGTCCCAGAGTAACTTAGTAGGATCCTGTATTCAGATGAAAAACGTAAAATGGGCTGACAATATAGTTTAGTGTGAAGAGTCTGGGTTCAATTCCCAGTAAACTCATGTGGAGGGGGCATCCTGTGCCTCTCCCTGTGATGGGCCACAATGTCACTGATGAAGCAGCCTTAGGAAAATAGGCATGGCAAACATGATTCGAGCTTCTTGATCTCAGCACTAGTTCACAGTTCCCACAGAGGACAGAGGACAGAGACCCAGGTGCAATGACACCACAGGTATGGAGTGGGCAAAGTCCAGACCATGCACAACAGTTGGTTTCTCCAACAACAGTTTAGAGGTAGGAAGTAGGGAAGAAGGCAAAGAAGAAAAGAATAACATGAGAAAAAAAAAATCAGAGCAAAGACTATAAAAGGACACAAAAGACATATCAATCAATCAATCACAATCAATTCAAACTGTTAAAAAATTATGACACCTATTGAGACAACTGGGAATTTAAAAACTGAAAGGACAGCTGATATTATGGAACTATTATTAGTTCTAGTTTAGGTGAGATAATTGTATCATGGCTGTGTTTTGTTGAAAATCTTTACATTTTATATGCCTTATACTTTAGAAAGCCATAGCAAAATGCTTATGGATTAAATTTAAATGACATGTTGGGCTGGTAAGTGCCTGCCTGGAAAGTACAAGGTTCTGAGCTCAATCCCCGGCTCCTCCCCGCCCCCAACAAAAAAAAGACATGTTATATTACATTTGCTTCAAAATAACATGAGCTCAATCATTTCTGGGTTACACTGAGTTCATTAAAATATTCTACTTTTAAGTACATTCAAAATCTCCACTAAAACGTCAAAAACTAAAAACCTTTAAGGAAAGTGACAGTCCTGTACATGCACCCGTTCCATCCAGTCCAACTTCCACCATCCTGCACTGGGGCTCAGATGGGTGAGAGGTGCTACTTCTCAGGACAGGCATGATCTTCACGAACCAGCGGGCGGGGACCTTCTGCTTGGGTTTTCACATCCCACGTAAAGACTTTTCAGCTGTGAATTCTGTTTTGTGATACATTTAGATCAAACTTACCCTTTTTGCCACAAAATCTGTGCTCTTCTTTTTTCTATAAAGCCCTAAGAATACTCATGGAAAGGCACTTCACACAGAGAAGTGAATTATCACCCTGTTGTCCTTCACATGCAGAGGCTCTTAACTACCATCACCTGGGGACGCCATGGCACACAGCTTGCACCATAGACCAGGGCTGACCCTCACATCACCTGTCAGTCTCTCCTATCTGCTATCTGGTCGGGGAGCCTCCAGAGCTCCCTGGGTGTCGGCTGGCTCTCCTGAGACACGGGATTAGAGACGGTGGACTTTCTCTGGGCCTCATCAGGAATAAAGGTAGATAAGATCCAGAGGGTCTTTGCCATTTCATTTGAAGGAGACTTAAGAATTTCACCCAACTCTCATTTCCTGCTTTCTGTCGTACAAATATGAAAACTGAGCAATGCTGTGCTTTCTAACTACACTCTATTACTTGCCACTTTAAATATAAGAAGTTTGTTCTTTAACAAGTGCACATTTGTATTGAAACTGAAAGTGAAAAACTGTATTAGAGAAGTTATTTTTTATTTTATTTATTCATTTATTGCATTTTATGTATTTGGCACAGGGTCTCACTACACAGCTTGAACTTGTAGTGATCTTCCTATTTTCAGCCTCTCCAGCACTGGGATTACAGTCATGTGCCACTACGCCTGGACTCAGTTGCTGGCTCAGCGCCAGCATAGCATGCAAAACTGGGGATTAGATCCTGGTCCCTGTGCTTGCCAAAGCAGCTGCTTAGTTCACTGAGCTATCTCACTGGCCCAAGAAGTTGTTTTTTTAGAAGTCTGTTCTCTTGAAGCTGCTTCATGGCTTTGTAATTACTTTCATGACCCCTATAATCACAAGTGTAACTGAATATGCAGGATGCCTGACTGTACCTGGTACCAAGCTTTAGGAACTGATGTTCAGAACTCTACCCTTGCAACTGAGCCTCTCACCCTGCTAGCTAATCAGAACACTGCCAGTCTGTTCTGTCTCATCTTTGCACTTCCTGCTTGTGTGTCATATAAAAGCCCTAATGCACCAGACATGGAGGTCTGATATTCTGGAACAATCCCAATCAAGGCCTCCAAATCCTGGTGTCGTTTCAGTGTTTCTGCTTGTTGTTGCAAAGCCAGATCACCCAGGGAATCCTGGTGCTGCTCTCTGTAGCCTCT
>PVJA010043289.1:0-16853 GCA_004027025.1 Myocastor coypus | reverse complement strand
TTTCAAAGAAAAGAAAGGGGAAAAGAAAAAAAAAAGTAATGTGGATTTAGAAAGGTTAATGTTTAATTGTTTGATCAATCTTATATACCTATATGTATTAATCTAAACTGATCTGATGATGAAAATATGTAATATAACCATTGTTAAATTTAAACAATAAAAAAAAAATTGAAACAAAAAAAAATTAAAGTCATGAGATAGGTTTGGTCTATCTCAAGACTGGGGCAGGTAGAGTGAAAGAATGCAAAGCAGCAGATGTGTAGGAAAACAAGCATTAGAGATTAATTATAACCTGAGTGTTATACATAATAAAGTTGTACCAAGATTCATGTTAAATGTGTAGATGTTAGCTATTCTGGTTACACACTAAGAATAATGAAGTGAGACAGTGGATGTGTTGATTTGTTTTACTAGAGTACTAGTTTTATTATAAAGATTATCACTTATAAAATTTATTTTAATAAAAATTGCTTGATTTAAAAAAATATAACAACAATTCCAAATAAATAACATTTTCCAATGGCTTTAGGAGACCCGTGTATTTTGGTCATTCGACCCCTGCCAGGGGTTGTGACCCACAGGTTGAGAACCACTGCTGTAGACCCTGTACAAAATACCTTAAAAAATAATGCAGATTCTGGATGTCCCCAGGTACCCTGAGGGAGAGTCCCTATAGTCAGTGCACAGGGCTTGACGTTGTTACAAGCAGGACAGCTTTTCCAGGTCACCTTCTCTTGCCACGAATAAGTTAGAGCTTCACAGCCCTATGACTGGTCTGTTTATCTGACTGAAACTTGGGACAAATGAACACATTTCCCTAACGTGCCCACGACGTTGGCAGCAGTGGTACCTACAGTTTAATAGCAAGAGGTGCTCCTGACCCTGGGAGGTGACACAGCCTGGCATTTCCTGCTTGGTTGATTTGATTTGTTCAGTTAAGGTTAATATTTTTGCAGTTTTTAAACATCTATTGTGGGCCCAACAGGATGGCTCAGTGGTCTAAAGCTCCTGCTTAGGAAAGCTTGGGTGGCTGCAGGGACCGCGGTTCGATCCCCAGCACCACATGCTGCGCCAGCCCTGCCTTCAGGGCAGGCTGAGCTGGCCATAAAAGTAAATAAACAAACAAAAGTTCTGAAACAAGAAAAAAAATAATTCTTTTTAAAAAATCTATTGTATAAGTAGCTTTCAGAAATAATAATAATTAATAATAGACTGTGAAGCCATCTGAAGAAAGAACTACACCAGGAGAGGAAAGGAGGCAGTGGGAAGCACAAGAGCAGAGACAGCAGAGGAGGTGGGCTTGGGGGTGCAGGGGACGAGCCCGGGAAGGGGGCTCGGCGCTGCTGGCCAGCGACGGGCAGGACTTCGGGGCCACACCCTTGCAGTGGATCCTGCTTCAGCGGAGTTAAGACTCTTCCACCAGCGCCAAGCTTTGTTTGGATCATGGGCTGTGTTATGGTTCAGATCTAAACTGTCCCCCAAAAGCCTCCCTTGGCGGTGAGGCCCAGCCCAGAGGGCAGGCCACTGAGGATGTGAGGTGGAGAGTTTGCTCCAGTCCCACCGCTCTGCTTCCTGGCTGCTGTGGTGTGAACCCCAACCCCCACCCCATGCTCCTCTGCCTTGGGGCTTTTGAGCCAACTGAGAACCAGGAGCCAAATTCATCCTCCTTTCCTTCAGCTCAAAGGTGTCAGTGTCCTTAAGCTGAGGGTCATGGGCAAGTGACTGTTGCGGGGTGCATGGTGAGATACCTGACCGTGAAATCACCCTCAGGAGGCCCCGTGACGTGTGGCTACAGGCCGTTGTGAAATTCAAAGAGGCTCTGGAGAATAGCGCAGGTCCTCACTGAAGGGCTGGAGACCATGGTCTTCAGAAACATCTTGAAAGAAGCCACCAAAGGCCCCTGTGATGGGGAGAGATGGGCAGTCAGGCAGGGGGGCGGGAGAGTGCACCCTTGGGACCGCCCAGTCCCTTTGGGTCCCACAGCGTCTCCTTGTCACAGACGCCTTTGTCCAGAGAGTGCTGTTCCTACTGGCAATGGAGGGGAGAAATGTGCCCCGGAAGAGGCGTCCCTTCTCTAGGCTCCCAGCGCTGCCCCAAAACACCTGTAACCAGAGCAGGCAGGACCTTGAACCGTTCATTTCCTTCTGACAACCGCTCTTGGCACCCAGGAAAGAGTCACAGTTCTTCTGCAGCAGGCAGAGTTACTATTTCGTATGACCTAATGCACCAAACACTGTGTCTTGAGGCCCTACTAAACCTTTATTAGGCTAAAAAGGCATGTATGTGGTCTTACCCTCAGATTATATGAAGTTTTCTTTGACCAACAGGCAAAAAACAACCTTAAATTACTCTTATAAATTTCTGATAAAAAAACAACGGCATTTGATCCAGCCTCAGAAGCAAGGCACCTCACATACAGAGGCAGCGCAGCAAATCAGCATGGTGCGGCTGAAGATCCTTTACTTGCACCTGCCCTGTCTGAGGGTCCTGCTGCGTATGTAATGGACAGACTGAGTCCTTACTTGAAGCATCTAGACTTACCCAGACAGTTAGAGGTGCCCAACGTATGTTAAATGTAGAGGTAATAAAATATCACGGTGTGTCTTTTTGCTGAAGGTCACATGAAATACTGTCTTTTGAGAACGGAACGGCTAAGCCACCTCTTGGCTATGGTACTCTCTGTACTTGTTCAGTGGTTTGGAGGTAGTGGGAAGGAAGCAGTTACAAAAGGTATTAGGTTAGCGTGTTTATACTTGGAGATTTTTGAGACATCTTTTTTAGTGTCTTCTGGGTTTTGTTTGCTGTGTATATAGTGCACGTAACAGGTAAATCCAAATTTTGCAACACCTAGTCCCTGAATGTAGGAATTTGCCAGTGTATGACAAAGTGGTAAAGTTAGCACATGTTGTACACTTTATGTTGAAATATACATAAGAGTCTGTCCCCTGTAAATGAACTCTGCATTCAACCATCTCTTACATTATATACGCCTGTCCTTGGCCGCTGGGTTGAGGCAGAGAGAAGAAAACGGGGCCTAATGGTCGTACTTAGAAGATGCCTCAGATTACCGCTGTCTCTCTACTCACGTGCAATTTTATTCATCAGTGCTGTGTGACAGCAGACAAGTTCTTCTATGAAAAACCAAGTTCTAGATATGTACAAGTGCTTGTTTTTGTTTGTTTGTTTGTTTGTTTTTTCTTTTTCCTATACCGCGGATCGAACTTAAGACCTTGTACTTGTCAGGCAGGCACTTGTGCCACTGAGCTATCTCACCAGGCCTTCCTCTTGGTATATTTAAAAGGAGAAGTAATAAAATAACACTTGTAAATAGGTTTCATAAACTGATAGAAAAATACTGTGTCTGCAAATAGAATATTTAAACCTTGAAAAAAAAAAGAAAAAGACCTTCAAATGGTACGTTCAGCACATAGGTATCAAAATCACAGCTGCCAGGGAAATGCAAATGGCAGCCCCATCAGATACCATCACAGGCCGGTTAGCAGGACTCCAGTTAGCAGGACGATCACCTAGGAGCAGCTGAGGAAGCAGAGCAAGTGGAAATCACACGCAAAGCATGGAAATGTGCGAAGGCAGAGCTATGCTGCAAAGCAACTGGGTCGTTTCTCATAAACTTTAACTGATGTTTGTTTTTTTTGGCCCAGAAGCCCAGGTCCACATAGAAATCTGAGCATGCGTGCTCACGGCAGCTTTATTTTGCGTGGCCGCAAACTGGAAATCAAGTGAACGTCCACCCACGCGGTACACCTGCCCAGTGGAATACCACTCCGCCATGAAGAACAATAAGCCGCTGATAAGTTACTGCGACACCAAGAACGGATCTCGCGATCACTAGGCTAGCTGGAAAAAAAAAAAAAGCCAGACTCAGAACGCTGTTGGTGCCATAATTTCCTTTATGTGATGCCAGGTAGGTAGTATCATAGAAGACAAAGGTACCGGGATAAGACTAGTGATGCTGAGGGCCCGATCAGGAGAGGAGGACTCGCGGCCGAGGAGCCCGACGAGCCCGACGAGGGCACTGCTGGGGCAGGGCGCTGCCTTCTGTCTTGATCACCCGGTGTTCTATGGCTACAGTATTTGTTGCAATTCAACAGAACTGTAGGTAACAAATTTTATTTCACGCCAGTTGTTCCTCAATAAACCTGACCAAAATTTCCCCAAGATGTCCCTAATTATCATGTGTCACAAACACATACTAAAAAAGAATGAATTATTAGCTAATGAACTATTTTAAAGGCATTTAATGAAAGTAGTCTGGCAAATACAAGGTCCTGAGTTTGATTCCTAATTGAAAAAAAAAAATCCTAAGAAAAACAAACCTGACCAAACTACGTGATCAAGATGCTGGACTCCCACTTCTACTCTAAATAAACTCAACACTTTAGTCCCGCCCTTAAATTACATCATTTATTATCTGTACTTTTGGGGGGACCACAAATTATAAATTGAGGCTAGCGGGCCACGGGTGTAACTCAGTGGGGCAGGGCCTTTCTGGTGAGCAGGAGGCCCTCAGTGTGATTCCTGGAATGAATGAATGAATGAATGCCCCAGGGCCTCATGGGAGGCCTTAAAGGTTCTGTGATGCTAAGATGCTCCAGGGCACATTGACAGCAGCGGGAGATCACTGCCACCCTGAGTCATCCAGTAATCCCTCCAATGACTGTGTGTCCCCAGTCAACAGTGGCCAGCTGAGTAACCTCCCAGGTCCCCTGTCATGCGTTACTAAATGTGTCTCTGGCTCTTGTTTCATCTCTCTGTTGCTATATCCCTCAAGCAGGGAGTTGGAGATCTTGACCAGGTCCCCAGTAGCACTTTTCAAGGGGGCAGATACATTTTCTAGACTTCTCCTGCCCATAAAAAGAGCAGTTCCTAGGAAATGTAGGACCTTGGGTGAACTCACCTTCCTTTAATCCAGGCTGATGGTTTAAGATTAATTGACACCTCATTTTCCTCTCATCCAAGACTAAATTGCCAGAGGACACCTGCCTGGCAAGTGCAAGGTCCTGAATTTGTTTCCCAGTAGTGAGGGCGGAACAGGAGGGGGAGGGAGGGAGACAGAGACAGAGACAGAGACAGAGACAGACAGAGATGGAGAACAGGCTGTCTTAGTTTCAGGCTTTTATTTCTGTATATGAATAAATGATAAATTATTCAAAGCTGCCATCCTAAGAAGTACCCACAAAAGAAACCTCAGGGAACACATTCACCTTGGCCCAATCTCTTCCACTGTGGTTACCCTTCTTGGTGGAAAGGAGCCCTTGTCAGAGAGATCAGGAGCAACACTGCCCCTGGCCTGCCTGCTGTAGCTCACTGCTCAGGAACTTGCAGACTGAGCTCCCAGAATACCCAGGCTTGGGACTCCACAGATCCTGCCGCTCAAGCAGCCACTAGAGCTGCACAGAGGAGAGCGTCGTCCATTGTGTTCGGTTTATTTTGTCAACTACCGGGGATGGGAGTAAGCGTATGAGAGAGCTGGTGACTCTGACTCAGGAAGCCTCCTGACTAGGAGACCCTGCCAAAGGCTGTTCCAGACAAGTGTTTCTTTTATGCTGTTGTATTTCATTGTATCTAAAACATCAGAAGGACTGGGGATTTGGCTCAGTGGTAGAATGCTTGCCTAGCAAGCTGGAAGCCCTGGGTTCGGTCCTCAGCACCAAAAACAAAAAGTAAATGTCCCCTGAAACATTACTGGTTGTGTGGAAGGAAAATAAGCTGCGAGGTAAGCTATACACCTTCCTTCCTTCTTTTCTACCCTTCCTTCCTTCTTTTCTATCCTTCCTTCCTTCCTTCCTTCCTTCCTTCCTACCTTTATGGTATCAGAAATAGAATCCAGGCCTTCATGAGCTGCATCCCCAGCCCTTTTTTATTTATTTTCGGCAAAATGTTACTAAGCCACTAGCTTTTCCTGGCTGGGCTCACAATTTCACCCCTCCTTCCTCGACCTCCTGGGATGCTGGAGCTCCAGGCATGCATCCCGCATTCACCTGCTCTCTGTGTCTCAGGACCTGCACTGAATACACATTCAAATTAACTTTTGAGGATTTAGCAAATTTGCTTGAAGGATTTTATCTTTGGTTACATACAATTATATATGCAAAAAAATATATAATCAAGGTCATTCCTTAAATTTATTGAGTCTGCCGGGCGTGGTGGCGCACGCCTGTAATCCTAGCACTCGGGAGGCTAAGGCAGGAGGATTGGTGCGAGTTCGAGACCAGCCTGGGCTACAAAAGTGAGCTCAGGACCAGCCTCAACTGCATAGCGAGACCCTGTCTCAAAAAAGTCAAAAAAAAAAAAAAAATTTATTGAGTCTAACTTCTCTGAACCACGTTTCTATTCAAAGTCTTTGTACTTTGCTGGAGTCTCTCACCTGCCATATGGGGAGGGCAAACTTTCTCTGCAAAGAGCCAGGCAGGAATTTAGGCTTTGCCAGCTCATGTGCTGTTTGGCACAGCTATTTGTCTATGCCATCGTAATAAAAATAGGCAATAAGAAATGCCTGGGCTTGGGTTTGTTCTCCCTAATGGTATTTATGGAGAGAGAAGTTGCAATTTATATACTTTTCTTACATTATGCCTTAAATTTTTTAAAACTTTATAAATTTATTTTTTTTAAAATTCCAGCTATTTAAAATTTGTAGCGCCCAATTAAACACAGGAGAAAAAGAGGTAAATAGTAGTAAGTAAAACGTCAATCACAAGTCAATACATTTTAATTGTAACCATCAATGTAAATGGACTTAATTCTCCAACTAAAAGATACAGACTAGGGCCCAGCAGGATGGCTGAGTGGTCTAAAGCATCTGCTTGGGAAAGCTTGGACGACTTCAGGGACCGCGTTTCGATCCCCGGCACCACATGCTGTGCCAGCCCTGCCCTTGGGGTGGGCTGAGCTGGCCATAAAAATCAGTGAATAAACAAACAAAGGTTCTGAAACAAGAAAAAAAAATTAAAAAAATAAATAAAAAATAAAAAAGATACAGACTGACAGAGTGGATAAGGAAGCAAAATCCAACAGTATGCTGTATACAAGAAACACACTTAACTCATAGAGAAACACATAGGCTAAAAGTTTAAGGGTGGAAAACAATACTATGTGCTCCAGCACCTCAGAAAAGAGCAGGGGTAGCAATCTTGTTTTCAGACACTCTAAACTTGAAACCAAATTTGGTCAAATGAGATAAAGAAGGTCACTAAATACTGGTTGGGGGAAAATTCAAGATAAAGAGGTAACTCTCATAAATATATATGCACTGAACATGAGAGCAAAAAGTTATATAAGATAAACCTGAATGGACATGAAAAATCTCATATCCAATACCACAATCTTAACAGGAGACCTTCATACCCCTTTATCCTAAAAAGATAGGTCGAACAGACAAAAAATTAGCAAAGAAGTAGCAGACCTGAACCGGAACCTGGAAAAACTTCACTTAGTGGACATACACAGAGTATTCCAACCAAACACTTCAGAATACAATTTTTTCAGCTGCACATGGGGCATTTTCTAAAATAGACCACATATTAATCCATAGATCATGCTTAAGTATATGCAAGAAAACAGAAATTATCCCATACATACTATCTGACCACCGTGCAATGAAATTGGAAATAAATGACAAAATAAACCACAAGAGGCCAGCCCAGCCCTCAGGGCGGGCTGAGCCAGCCATAAAAATGAGTGAATAAACAAATAAAGGTTCTGAAACAAGAAAAAAAAAAAAAAAAGAAACCACAAGAACCCCAGAAATACGTGGAAATTAAACAGCACCCTTCTCAGCAACCAGTGGGTTACAGGTGAAATTAAACAAGAAATTAAACAATATCCACAATTTAATGAAAATTCAAACACAACTTACCAGAATTTATGAGATGCAATGAAAGCAGTTCTTAGAGGGAAATTTATGGCCCTGAACTCACATAGTAAGAAGACAGAACGGGAACAAACAAATACTCTAGTGCAACACTTAAACAGACTAGAAACAGAAGAGCAAACAAAATCCAAAGCCCGGAGACAGGAGGAAATTATAAAGATTAGAACAGAAATCAATTCAATTGAGACAAAGAAAACTATAGAAAGAATTAATGAATCAAAAAGCTGGTTCTTCGAAAGATTAAATAAAATTGGTAAGCCCTTAGCTAACCTCATCAAAAAGAGGAAAGAAAGGATTCAAATTCAAGCAATAAGAAATGAAAAGGGTGAAATTACTACAGACCCAACAGAGATTTGGAGGATCATAAATAGCTACTTTGAGAATCTTTACTCTCACAGATTGAAGACAAAGAAGAAACGGACAGATTCCTAGAAAAGTATAAATTATGAAAACTGAATAAAAAGGATATAAAAACTCTCAGCAACCCAATAACAGCCAATGAAATACAAAATGTAATTAAAAAAAAAACCTACTGACAAAGAGAAATCTGGGGCCTGATGGATTCACCATTGAATTCTGTAAGAAATTTATAGAAGACATAATCCCAATACTTCTCAAACTCTTCAAGGAAATTGAAAAGGAAGCAACCCTCCCAAAAATCATTCCTAAAAACAAGTATTACACTGATACCAAAACCAGAAAGAGACACAACTGAAAAAGAGAACTACAGGCCAATTTCTCTCATGAACATAGATGCAAAAATTCTCAATAAAATCCTCGCCGCCAGGATACAACAAATGATCAAGAAGATTATACACTATGACCAGGTAGGATTCATCCCAGGAATGTAAGGATGGTTCAATATATACAAATCTATAAATGTGATACACTATATCAGTAGAGCCAAAGCCAAAAATCACATGATCATCTTAATTGATGCAGAAAAGGCTTTTGACGAAGTCCAACACTCATTCGTGTTCAAAGTCCTGCAGAAAATTGTAATAGAGGGCCTCTACCTCAATTTCATAAAAGCTATCTGTGACAATCCAACAGCTAACATAAAGGTAAGATAGGAGGCATTACAATTCCTGACATAATTCTAAATGGGGAAATACTGAAGCCTTTTACTCTGAAATCTGGTACAAGACAAGGATGTCCTCTATCACCACTCCTATTCAATATAGTTCTGGAATCATTAGCTACAGCCATTAGACAAGAGAGAGAAATAAAAGGAATAAAAATAGGTAAAGAAGAAGTTAAATTATCATTATTTGCAGATGACATGATAATTCATTTTGAAGAGCCCAAAAACTCCACCAACAAGCTACTAGAATTAATACACAAATTCAGTAGCATGGCAGGTTACAAAGTCAACACACAAAAGTCAATGGCATTCCTCTATACAGGTAACAAACATACTGAGAGAGAAACTAGAGAAACAATATTCACAATAGTGCCAAAGAAAATGAAATACTTAGGAATTAATCTAACTAAAGAAGTAAAAGAGCTTTTCAGTGAAAACTACAGTACTCTGAAAAAAGAGATCCTAGAGGATTTCATAAAGTGGAAAGGTATTCGCTGCTCCTGGATAGGAAGAACCAACATTGTGAAGATGACCATACTTCCTAAACTGTTATACAAATTTAATGCAATTCCTATCAAAATACCATCAACACACTTCACAAAACTGGAGAAGTCATTCCTAAAATTTATTTGGAATCAAAAAAGACCCAGAATTGCAAAGACAATCCTGGGCAACAAAGATAAGGCAGGAGACATTACAATTCCTGACCTAAAATTATACTACAGAGCTACTATGATAAAATCAACGTGGTACTGGCAAAAAAAAAAAAAATAGACCTGAAGATCAGTGGAATAGATCAGAATATGCAGAAGTAAATACAAACACACACACTGAGCCACCATATTTTTGACAAAGGGGCCAAATATGTTTACTGGAAGAAAGATAGCCTCTTTAATAAATGGTGCTAGAAAAACTGGCTCTTCACATGTTGAAAACTAAAACTTGACCCAGGTCTATCACCATGCACTAAACTAAAGTCAAAATGGAGTAAAGATCTAAATATTAAGACAGAAACATTAAATCTCCTGGAAGAGAAAGTGGGAGAAAATCTTGAAGACATCGGGGTAGGCAAAGAGTTCATGGACAAGAATCAAAATGCACATTTAAAACTTGACAGAATCAATAAATGGGACTGCCTCTGGGTGCAAAGTTTTTTCATGTCAAAAAAAATTATCGACAGAGTGAAAAGACAACCCACAAATTTCAAAAAGATTTTAACTAATAAATATTTAGACAAAGGTCTTCTATCTAGAATTGATAAAGAACTAAAAACCATTAGGCTCCCAAAATTCAAACATCCAATCCAGAAATGGGCATCTGAGATGAACACACACTTCTCCAAGAAAGAAATTCAACAAGCCTATAAATACATGAAGAAATGCTCCACATCGTTAGCCATTCATGAAATGCAAATCAAAACAACACTTAGATACCATTTCACCCCAGAAAGAATGGCTACTATAAAGAAATCAACCAACAACAAATGTTGGAGAGGCTGTGGGGAAAAAGGAACACTTCTCCACTGCTGGTGGGAATGCAGACTGGTGCAACCATTATGGAAAGCAGTGTGGCGACTCCTTAAGAAACTAGAACTGGAAATCCCATTCAATCCAGCTATCCCTCCACTGGGAATTTTCCCAGAAGAACTAAAAACATCATATCATAGTGATATCTGTGCACCTATGTTCACAGCAGCACAATTTGTGATAGCTAAATCCTGGAAACAACAAAAATACCGATCATATGAAGAATGGTTGAAAAAGATGTGGTATTTTCATAAAATGCAATATTCCTCAGCTATAAGGAATGATAAACTAGAAGACTTCATATATAAATGGATATATCTTGAATGTATACTCATAAGTGAAATAAACCAGACCTATATATGCAAATATCATATAGTCTCCCTAGTGTAAGGACTCAAAAGAATAAATAAATAAATGAATGAATAAATAAATAAATAAATAAATAAATAAATAAGTAAATTTTAGGCGGTACCAGGAATCAATCTCAGGACCTTGCGTTTTCTGCATTCTCAACCCCTATAACTTTTTTTTTTAGAAGAGTGACTTAAATAGAAAATGCATTTGGAAGAGTTAAAAAAAATTAATGTTTATCGAAAGTGTTAATGTTTAATTGTTTGATCAGTCTTACACACCTATGTCCGTTCATCTATACTGATTTGTTGATGAAAATTTGTAATGCAACCATTGTTAAATTTTTCTTAAAAATAAATAAAATAATAACCACTGTTTAAAGAATAATAATAATAAAAAAATAAAATTTGTAAAAACTAGGCTGGCCAGATAGCTCAGCAGACTGAAGTGCCTGCTTAGCAGAGTGCAGCAGCTGGGGTTCGATCCCTGGTGTGCCATTCCAGCCCCACCCCCAGGGCATGGTGAGACCGCGATTGAGTGGTGGTGTGCACCTATATTCCCAGTGCTTGGGAGGCTGAAAACAGGAGGATCACTACGAGTCCAATCGCCATGGTGAGATGCTATAGACCCTGTACTAAATACATTTTAAAAAGAGTAAAAAAATAAAAATGTACAAGCTGTTCTTACCCCCAGGTTATATGATTCAAATCTTAAAAGTTTCCCTGAAAGGCTCATGGGTTGAAGACTTAGTCCCCAGTGCATATTATTTTTAATTTTTTATTTATTCGTTTGGTGCAGGGTCTTGCTACGTGGCTCAGTGCATTCTTTAATGTTTAAGAGTAGATTGGATTGGAAGAGCTTTAATTTCCCCAGTGGACTAATCCATTTGTGGGTTCCTAATTTAATGGTGTTACTGGGAGCTGATGGAAAGACGCGTCCTGAGGGAAGAGCGTGAGTCACGCAGGGCCTAAGTTATTTTGCTGATGGCTGCGGCAAAATACCCAGTGCCCCAAGTTAAGGGAGGAAAGCGCTGTTGTTCTCCCAGCGTGCGGAGCTTCCGGTCCATCATCCGCTGGCTCCGCGGCAGGGGGGCACGTGGTGCAGGGCAGCCGCTTGTGGTGGCAGAGCCTCTTTTCCTCCCCATCGTGGCGAGCATAGTGCTCGTCCTCCTAGTCCAGGACCAGACTGAACCAATCGCAAACACTAGATGCAGCTGGCTCCACAGTCCCTGCCCCCATGACTGCAAGAGGCTTTAGGGCGACATCTAGATGCATAAGGTAAGACCTTGGGAACTTCCTCTGGCCCTGCCTGTCCTCTCCTGCCAGGGTGCCACGTGAGGGCCAGATTTCTCCACCACACCCCTTAGCATGAGGGTTCTTCCTGCCCACAGGCCTAAAAGCAAATGCCCTGAAACACCTGAAACTGACCTGAAGTAAATCTTTCCTCCTTCAATGTCTTATCCTCAGGTATTTTGCCACGCTAGTGGGACAGTGTTCTTTCAGGATAAAGGTTGTCAATTAAACATGCACAAGTCCACTATCCCACTACACAAAAGCATGTATGAGCCGGATTTGGCTGGTGGGGACGGATTTGCCGACTCTGCTCTGTGCACTGGGAGCCTTGGCAAAGCGCCATCTCATGAGAGGACGTACTCTGGTTCCTAGGGCTGTCTTTGAGCCGCTGACAATCATTTGCAAGGTGCATGCCGGACAACATTAAGCAGAACAGACTGGGTTGTGTTCTAATAAAAATCAGCCCCAAATTCCAGTGTCTTAAAATGAAAGCTTATTTGTCTGTGCAGGGCCGTTGGAAGATGAGCGCTCCTCTCCGGGATGGATGCCCCCATAGTGGCTCGGCCTTACCCCTCCAAGTGACTTCACGCCTCCTCCGCAGGGCTGTGCGGCAGGGTCATGGAGGATCCCACGCCAGCTCCTCCAGGCTCTTCTCCAGGGGCCACGCATGGCGTCCTCTTGATCACACTCTCATTAGCTTTTGGTCACCGTAACAGATAAACCCTTAATAACAAAGAGTGGGCTTGTGCATGTTTAATTGGCGGCCTTTGTCCTGAAGGAACTCAGTGTTCTAGGACACACGAGCCATCTTCGTCTTTACCTTTGGGCCCATTCAAATCCTGTTTATGGAGTCCGTCTTTCCCTTTCCTTGGAAGACACCTGGCACTTTTGCCTACACACACTTTCTTTTCCAATGATGGTTTTTTAAAAAGCAACATTTGCCATCTTAACCAATCTCTAAATGCATAGTTCGGCTATGATTTGTATATTCATATTATTGTGAAACAGATCTCCAGACCATCTTCATGTTAAGAACAACTCTCTACTCATTAAACAACTCCACATTCCCTCCCCTCTGAAGTCCCAGATAGTCACGATCCTGCACCCTTTAAAAAAATTGTTTTTAAATCTTTTAGTTATTTGGTGCAGCAGGTCTCTCTGTGCAGCTGGGACTCATAGTGATCCTGTCTCAGCCTCCCCAGCACTGGGATTACAGGCGTGTGCCACGATGCCCAGTTTTGGTGGTGAGCACACACATGATACTAGGGATCAAACCCAGTCCTTGCGCTTGCCAGGCAGGTGCTTAGGACCCCAAGCTATCTCCCCAGCCCCATCCTGCTTTCTGTCTCTATAATCTGAGCACTTTAGATACCTTAAATAGGGAGAAAACATGATATTTGTCTTTGCTAGTGGCTGGTTTATAATGACCTTATAAACTTAGCACAATGACATTAAGGTTTATGCAGGTTGCAGCCTGAGAGAGAATTTCTTTCCTTTTTAAGGCTGCAAGATTGCCCACTGTATGTTTGTGCCACGCGCCATCTATCTAGCTATCTTTGGCTATCTGTGGCTCTGAGCGGCTCCCACCTTCTGTCCAGTTGTGCAAGCGTCGCTTCCATACTCGGCTTTCAAGCTGGATGTGGTGGCCACACCTGTAGCCTCGGCGTTCAGGCAGCTGAAGCAGAAGGATCAAGGCCAGCCTGAGCTACACAGAGGGGACTTGCCAAGATGCCAGACCTGCTGTCAGTTATTTGGCTGCCCCAGAAACGAGACTGCTAGGTCATAGGGTAGCTCCATGCTAAATTCTCTGCAGAGCTTCCACGCTGTTTTCCTTAGTTGTGCCATGTATAATCCTGCCAGCAGGACACAAGCATTCTAATTTCTTTATAACTCTGCCTGCACTTGTTATTTTCTAAGTTGTTGGTTTCTTCTTGACTGTGGCCATCCTAATGGATGTGAAGTAATAGTCCACTGTGGTTAAAAGGTGTCTTCATTCTAATCCCCAAACCTTACCGTGACGTTACGTGGAGTGTGGAGATGCCACACTATAAGAGGGACTTAAAATTGCAGAGAAATTAAGGTTTCTAATCAGCTTTCTCTCCCCCCAGGATGCGGAGACTCCCCAGTGCTGGAATGGAAGGTACAGGGAAGGCCCTCTTGCCTGAGGCAGGAGTGCACGTCTTTGAGGTGTGGCAGGGTCCCAGAGGTGGCTCTCTTCTTTGGCACTTGGTGATCTTGCCCCATGAGCCCCTCTGGGCCCACAGGTGGTCCTTGTCTCCGGCCAGGTGCTACCCACTCCATCCCCATCCCAGCTTCCAGGACAACGTCCAGACTGCTTTGGCTGAGGGCCCCTCTCCTTTGACCAGAGGCCTTTTGGACACATCTTTTCCAGCCACATGTTTCCCATAACCTCTGGCTTCCCCTCCTCCACCTACACCGCGGGAAGAGGCACCGTTTTCTCTCCGCTGTGTGTCTGTATCTTTGCCTGGCCATTGGATGGGCCGTGGCGGCCACACCCCTGGACCTTCCCTGAAGCAGAAAAGGTTTAAAATTCACAAGCATGTTGTACTTTAGGTCTTAGGTCTAGCATGTCCTGCTTGGGGTGATAACTATGAACGACTGCTCTGTTCTTGCGTTTCAAGATTTTGCCGGGTGTATTCTTCAGTTGGTCACTGTGTGTAGCCTACCTCAATACAAGTCCGAAATAATACTGTCCACTAATGACATGGCTGTGGTCACGGCAAATGAAGCTCATAAGGCCCTGGACATTTGGGGATGACTTGCAGGTCTGCCTTAAGTGATTTAGCTTCTCAGGGCTGTTTTCAAGGTCTCGTCTTCTCTAAACATTTACCTCAAACACCTACAGTGCCTGGCTCTCTCAGTTCAGTCCCCTTGCGCCATGTTTATATGGGAAAAGAGCATTTTTTTTGGTCAAGAATGCTCAGCTCATGCAAGTGCCTTTTGACCACAGCTTCCTCCCTCCGGTCGCCTCTGTGTCTTGCCCGAGCCAGCCCTTCCCTGTGAGTGCAAAGGAGACACACGCAATGAAATTCATCGCGGCTTGTGTCACTAGCTGTCATTTATGACACTGAAGTAGGGTAGGAGAGATATAGTCACAAAGGAGACAAGGAAAATTACAGTATTAACACTGTTCTTAAGCCGGGCGTGGTGGCTCACGCCTGTAATCCCAGCACTCGGGAGGCTGAGGAAGGAGGATTGGTGCAAGTTTGAGACCAGCCTGGGCTACAAAAGTGAGCTCAAGGCCAGTCTCAACTGCATAGGGAGACCCTGTCTCAAAAAAAAAAAAAAAAAAAAAAAAAAAAAAAAAAAAAAAAAAAAAAAAAAAAAAAAAAAAAAAAAAAAAAAAAAAAAAAATGAACACTGTTCTTTCAAAGAAAACCTGCAACTTCAGAAACAAAAGTTATTCAAGCTTTTCCCCCTGCCAGAGGAAATCCCTAAGGATCTCAAAGACAGCGTGCCTGTAGGCGGGGCGCTCGGGCAGGCTCTTCCCCTAGAGGTTGTCTTCTCTCCCGGCAACCACTGTCCTCAGGAGGAGCACTGTCCTGAAGACAGTGGATCCCAGCGTCACACGCGTGCAAATGGGCGAACACCCCTCAGGTGACCCATCTCAGAAAGAGTCCTGGTCTCCACAGATTCATGCGCCAAAGGCTGCTGTCTTCTCAGAGGGGCCATGTGCTACTTCACCGTTTGTAGCAGTAGGAGGAGGAGGATAGCAGTGAGGGAGGGCCAGGGGCGGTTTATTAGAAAGCTGGACACACACACACACACACACACACACACACACCCACCACCACCACCACAGAGACATTTACACGAGACCCTGCAGTCTTCCTCAGCATGAGAAAGCTGCTGAGGGGCGCGTGAGGATGCAGGGCTGCAGCTGCCGCTGCGGCTGTTCCCGAGGCCTGCAGAGCAGACTCGCTCGTTTCTTCTCCCGTTGTGTTCCCATTTCTTTCCTTCTTTTTAAATATAAAAAAAGACTTTATTTATTTATTTATATTATGGCTGGCTCAGTCCGCCCTGAGGGTGGGGCTGGTGCAGCGTGTGGTGCTGGGGGTCGAACTGTGCTCCCTGAGGTTGCCTAAACTTGCCTAAACAGGTGCTTTAGATCGCTGAGCTATCTCGATGGCCTGTTTCTTAAGGTGTTCTGGTTTAGTCAGGGCCCTGTCCTTTCCCCTTCAGGCTTTCCTTTCCTGAGGCTCCCCTTGAGTTCACCCCGGTGCTGGCCTTCAGCTTATTGAGTGTGCTCAGGCTCTCATCCTCACCTGCCTCTTGCCCCTCTATCTCTGACCTCAGGAGGCGATAGACAGTCTGGGAAAGACACGTGGAGCTGTCATCTCAGACCTGGGATTGCAAAAAGCGGCAAACTAGGTCTGAGAAGACTGCAGGACTGCGAGCCAACACGGAGTGTCAGTGGGACCCAGGAGCTCCGCAAGTGTGAGTGCAGGGCTGAGGGTGGAGAGGGGCAGGGCAGCAGGTGAGATCCAAGGTCCAGCCCAGTGATGTGGAGAACTGAGACCTGGATTTAGCTCCCTAACGACTGCTACCTAAGGATTGTGCTCTCCACAGGAAGATGATGACCCTGGGCAAAGTCGTTGTTAGAGAAGGTCTTGGGTGGAGCTTGCAGCTCAGTGATAGAGTACCCAGCATGCCTGAGGGCCTGTGTTGTGAGAGGGAGGGAAAGGGGA
>PVJA010043288.1:0-16855 GCA_004027025.1 Myocastor coypus | reverse complement strand
ATTTCTTTCCTATATTGCTCCGTCAGGGAGTCCATCATTTTTCTATTCTCCTCTAATTTTTTAATCGATGTCTTCTTTAATAGTATTGAAGTCTGTCATTATGGTTATCCTTTATCTCTCTAATTCAGAGATTATTTCTGTTCTGTTCTCCTCTCTACTTTTCTGTAGTTGTTCCCCTACTTGGGATGCTATTGATTTAGCCATGTCTTTGTTAAGTTTAGATATTATTTCTGCTCTGATGTCCTCTATACGTTTCTCCAGTCATCTTTCCACTTTATGTATTTCTTTTTTTTATTTCAGATGTTATCTCTGATCTCAGTTGCTCTATAAGTTTCTACACTTGTCTGTCTGCCTCAGATGCTACCAATTCAGAGGTTTCATCTGCATGATTCCCGTTTTCTTCCATGGTAGTGTCTTCTGTATTTGATTTGGGTGGGCTCGGGCCCTGAGATTGCATCCTACTCCTTGTTGTTATCATTTTGTATGGAAGCGACCTCTGCACTTTGGTGGTGTTATGCTGTAAGTGCCTACGGGCCTTTGGTCTGGAGCCTCCAAGTTGGTTCTCCTATAGAAGTTCCGGGCTTCGTGTTGGAGCTTGGGCTGCTGGCTGCTGTGAAGCCCCGTGGGTGTGGTCTGGAGGTGGAGGTGGAGCTTTGGAATTGAGGAGTCCTTGTAGGCTTGTGGACCAGATCGGGTGCCAGACAAGATGTATGATGGGTTCGGTAGTGGAGCTTAGGCAGGAGGGGTTCAAAAAAAAAGGGAAAGGGGAAGGGGAAAGACGGGCCAGGGATCCTGACCCAGCTGGTGAGCGGGCCTGGTTGGTACCGGATCGGGACTGGAACAGGGGGTTAGTCGCAGGAACGCAGAATCGAAGCAGAGGGGCGGAGGAACCTTACCCGCGGCAGGCTTGGTGGGCTGGGAACCGGACCATGGACCGGAAGGGGAAGTTAGTCGCAGGAACGCAGAAGAGCAGGATGGAGAGACCTTATCCGGTGGTAGCGAGGGCTTGGGTGGGCTTGTTTCATTGTTCCTGTCTTTTCCTACGGAGATGGTGAAATTTACTTATTTATTTATTTACTTACTTACTTATTACTTTTAATAAGAAATAACAATATGATAGCTTCAATACACATTAGTAGTATACTCACAATAACTGACACAATGCATAATTATTGTCCTCATAATATTTATACAGAGCACAGGGTGTAGACATGATAAATTTTCTAATTGATATTGGTAAGAAAAGAAAGAAAGAAAAAATTTCTCTTTGAATTGAGAGGAAGTAGTTGTATACGTAATCCAATGTTCCTTGTTTGCACTGGGTTGCCGGTGAAACTGGCAATGTTGAAGGCTGTTGACTTAAGCCTTTTGCAGCTCTTCACACTAATCTAGTTCTGCATTTTGTGCTTCGCAATTAAGCTTTTCCGCTGGGTGATCAAGGGCAAGTTAAAGTAAGGCATGTATAACAAAACATTCATCTTTTGTGTCTTCCAAGGTCAAAACCCCTCAGGATTAACTTTGGAACCATGTATTGTGCTTTGTAGAACTGTTGTAAGTGTCAGACATCAGGACGAGTCATGGCCATTGTTGACCAGCTTGCTTTCTATGAAAGCCTGAGAGAATAGTGTTTTTGTTTTTGTTTTCCTCTAGGTGACTCTCCTTAGACACACTATACTTCATTTATCCTTTTCCTCTGAGGTCCCACAATCTTCTTGAACAGAAAATTTGGGACACCACTGAGTCATACAGTGTTACAGCAGGAATTCTCACTTTGACTTAGTCTTTTCTTTTTTGACTTCCCTATTTTGGATTATATTTATGTTTCACTTCATTGAATTTTGTACGGTGAGGTTTTCTTTCTCACGTCTTAGTTTTCCTTTTAACTTCTTTCTGTTTACCCCCCTGCTTTTGCTGATTATCATTTTGCTTCTCTTTCTCATTCATTGTTCCCAGTGACTATTTTATCACTCTTAAAAATTCCTTGAAGGGTCTCTATCTTACTTTTCTCTCCTCCCTATTATGCTGCCTCGTTACTTTTTTTTTTCAAATATTGCTTTTGTACCTTTTGTTCTTTCCATCCTGAAGTCTCCATCTTTACTAATATACCTGCTGGCTGTATGAATTTCTAGCTATACAATTAATTATAAACTAATGGTGTGGAATATTGCACTATTGTTACTAGATAAGGTAAAGTTGTTGCATCTAGTGGATAATTTCCACAAGTAAATATAGGTCAATATTTCATTTGTCTTAGTGTTCGTACTAAAATTATCAATCTCTTCTATGGACAAGGCTAACACTTTGCTGATACTGTTGGTTTGCTAATATTCAGTTTGTATTTAGTGATATAATGTAATTGATGCTGATTTTTATTGCTGTATCAAAGATGCAATAGTTATTATTATTAATTGGTTTTCTTGAGACTGCAATATCTAGATTGTCTATAGGTAATTAAGAATACTGACTCCCATTCCAGGAAACATGGGTAGGGGGTCAAACATACGACAACTTCCCATCTCAAGTAACTGGAGGAGGTTGGATCCTGGCGTGGAAGCAAAGGCCAGTAGTTAGTCGTACACCAGAGAAATCACTAAAAAGTAGAATTAGCTAAAGGAATCTCTGTGCTAGAAGTAGAACTTTTCACTACAATGTACCCACAAGCCTCAACACAAAATAGAGATATGTACAAAAATAGAAATGTGAGATGACATACTAACAAAATGCTTCCACAAAGTTCTACCTTCTTCTAAGCTCATCCATGGGACACAGAGGGGAGGAAAACAAAAGCTTAAAATTAGAATTATCTGAAAAGGTAGGTATTGGAAGAGAAAACAGAACACTTAAATCTAGAAAGTGACAGGATGGCAGAAGACATTGGTCCAGGTTGTAAAATCATAAGCAAATCTGAAGAAAACCCTAATAAAACAGTAGGAGAACTTCAAACGTGATGCCAAACATCCATTATCTACACAGAAAAATTAGTATTAGAGTCTCTACAAGGGCTTCCTCCACCTAGAGATTCAGGAGACATAAATTTCTATTGAAAATATTGACAGCAGAAGTGACTAATATGAGACCAGAGTCCCAGAAGGACAAAGAGGGGCCTTTGTCAGTGACCAATCAATGAGCAGCATCTCAAAAACAATAGAATGTGAAAAAAAAATGTGGATCCAATAGCTCTTAGATGAAGCAAAGGAGATTAAGATTAATTAGAATTAGTGAAAATTCAGCAGGCAGCACAAATCACATTACAAAAACCTACTTACTATAACAATAGCTGAAAACTTTCAAAATAAGTTAAAGGAATTTAACATCAAGACAGGCGAGACATATGCAACTCCAAACAGCTCAGCTCAGCAAGGAAGCTCACCACACACATCATAGTCCAAATCCCTAAAGTCTGAAGAACAGAATCTTAAAAACAAAGAAAAACCACTAATCACTTACAAAGTAAAATCCAGTAGGATCATAGCTGACTTTGCAACACGAGTCCAGCGGCCAGAAGAGCTGGGGATGACATGTTTCGAGACCTGAAAGGAAAGAACTTCCTGTTTGAGGCTGGTATATCCAGAAAATCTCAGGCTAAAACCTGACAGACACGTGAAATACTTTAATGATGAAGATCTCCTAAAGCAGTGGCTCTCAACCTTCCTAATGCCATGACCCCGCAATACAGTTCCTCATGGCGCAGTGACCCCAAACCAAAAAATAATTTTGGTGGCTACTTCAAAAAAACTGTAATTTTGCTACAGTTATGATTCGGCATGGCTTTAGATGATCCCTGTGTTTTGGTTGTTCGACCCCCAACAGGGTCACGACTCACAGATTGCGAACTGCTAACCTGGAGTAACTCATGACTACTAAACCAGCACATTAGAAAATTCACAGTGATAACCAAAAAGACAAAAAGAAAGGAAATAAGGCATACATTCTAGTAGACTGAACATCCCAAATAGCATGAGCGTTAAGTAGAAGAGAAACGGCAACATAAAAGTTAGGCAATTATACAAATACTAAGTAATGCTTCTTAGTAATAACTTTCAATGTAAATGGCCTCAGCTCCCCAGTCAAAGACAAAGATTGGCAGAATGGATCAAAAAATGAAATTCAGTAGTAAGACTTGCACAAAAAACACATTTATCAAAAGCTAAGCTAAATGCTAAAAGACAGAAAACAATATCTAATGTCAGAAGAGTCCAAAAAAAACAACAAAAAAAAAAGTTTAACTGTCTTACATTCAAACTAAGTAGACTTCAAACCAAAACTGATCAAAAGATGCAAAGAGCACTATTTACTGAGCAAGAAAAAAAAATTCAAAAAGAAGAGGTAACAATTACTGTATATGTGTTGAGCAATAATGATTAATTTTCATAGAACAAATACTGCAGGATGTAAAAGATTAAATAGTCATAGTTATTTCTATTGAAAAAATATGGCTAGTTAAAGTAGTTAACAATTATGGTGGGGTACCTCAATACCTCCACTATAAAAATTAGCTAAATAAAATGGACCAAAAAGCTAACAAGGAAATGCTAGAGTTGAGGAAAATCTTCAAACAAATCATCTTAACTGATACATAAAATTTTCCATTCAACGGCAGAGTGTACATTCTACTCAGCAGTAAAAATTTTGAACCATTCTGTTTGAAAATAAGATACATACTAGATAATTAATAAACCTTGTGCAAATGCAAAAGAATCCTAATTTCGTCATGCATGCTCTCAGACTATGAAAAAATGCAACTGGAAATCACTGACCAAAGAAAATGCAAAAATATTTCAAATGCAGGGAAACTAAACGCTATCGTCTGAACTAAATAATGGCCTACAGAAGAAATCAGAGAAGTAGGACGCTTTCTAGAACTCAAAAACAATACCAGTGCACCATATGAGCACTCATGGGACGCAACTGAAGCAGTCCTAAGAGAGAATCCTATGGCTCTGGATGCCCAAACGACAGAAACAGAACAGGCTGAATAAATTACCTAGCGATACACCTCAAGGTCCGACAAAAACAAGAACATTCCAGAACCACATTTGGCACAATGAAGAGAATTATAAATATAAGAGCAGAAATCGAAGAAATTGAGATGAAAACAAGAACAAAGTCTTCAAAGAACTGATTATTTAAAAGAGCAAACAAAATAGACAAACTCTTAGCCAATCTAATCAGAAAAAGGAGAAAAATGGGATAGAACAGTGAGATGGCCCAGCAGTCTAAAGTCCCTTCTTAGGCAAGTGCAGGGACCGTGGTTCCATCCTCAGCATCACATATAAATACATAAATATACAAATATGTAAATATATAAGATAAAGTCCTTGGTAGTCTCAATTTCTTAAATTTTGAATGGAGTTAGATTATCTTAAAGATCACTTCCAGCTCAGTATAAGACTGAAATTTTCTTAATTGTGGAAAAAACAATTCTACCAACCTTAATTCTATAGTATAGAGATTAGGTTCCTGATCATTTTGTGCAGACGTCTAATATATATATTTGGATGTTTTACTCTTCTTTTATTAAAGAATCCAGTCGGGAAGTAGAATGACAACACAGCACGCGTTGGTTGCAAACCTGTTCTCCAACGTGGTGCATATCTGCCATATATTCTTGTGCTTGTGTGCCCTGTGAACACCTGCTGCTACGCTTGCAAAAGACAAAAGAGGAGGAATGCTTAAAATTCTATTAGAAAAACAAAACATCAGTATATAAAATGATGCTACCAGAATAAAATAGTGATAAATATAGGAACATAGAGATGTTGTTCAGTGAACCTTGATTTATTGCTCTGCTATTCGAAGCCTCAGGACATGCTGTACACACTAATAGGAGCTGAATCAGAAAAGTGAGACAGCTGGTCAACCATCAGAGTTCCCCTGGTAAAACGTTAAAACTTCCATGTAGTGAGAAAAGGTAGAGAGAGCTTCTCAAGAGATGGGCATGACGTATGTAAAGGTCCAGAGGTAGGAGTGTCCCCATGTTGCAAGGACAGAAATCTAGCTAAAAAGGAAGAGACTATGAACTCCTCAAGTTTATGTTTTAATATGTATGTTAACTGATTTCATTTGGTAGTGCTAGTTTTTCTTACTTCATTGAAAAGAAAGTTTTGAGCTAATACACATTTGTTCTTTGTAAAAGATAAAAGAGACTATTTCTGTTCCTGAATAATTACTTCGAACATAATGGTACATAATGTACCAACCATGGTTACTTTTTATTATTAGTTATGAAATTTTGTTGTATTTTCTCATCAAATGAAAAGAATGGAAGATAAAACAAGAGGAACATTTACCTAGGGAAACAGCTAGGATCAGTCTGAAAATAAACACTGCATACACAGTAAGCTGAGGCTTTAGTATCTGAGTAAACACACTGAGTTGAGACTTAAAAAGATTTCAAGCGCTAGCGTATAAAACCAAACGGTACACTATAAAATAAAGAATTATCATTTCAAAAGTCAATAGCTTCCAGCATTCCAGTTCTGCCAATAGCCCACTACTATTATGGAATATTGCTGTCTATATACAACTACTTTCTCTTAGCTCAATGAGAAGGTATATTTGTACCAATAGTGTTTAAAAAGTTATCATGTCCGCATCTTGTACTCTGAACAACTACTACAAAGGCACCACTATGCATTATATTAATTATTGTGGCTCTCCTGCTAACCTGTTTTTGAAACCATCTCATTGTTATATCTTATTAAAAGTAATACAATTGTGAAATTAAAAAATGGCCGAGCTCTTCTGTGTATGTACAGTATTTATATTCCATCTCTCAGATTCACATAGCAGATAATATTCTTTATGTGTATTAAATTTAAAAAGAGAGGATAATGATATACTAAAAATTCAAATGTCTATTTAAATTGGAGGACAGGGCTGGGGATCTAGGTCAGTGGCACAACGCCTATTTGTCAAGCATGAGGCCATGAGTCTGATTCCCAGTATAAAAATAAATAAACAAATAAATAAATAAATAAATAAATAGACAATATATTTTAAGATCCAAATGCTGAACAGTTTTCTGAATTAACTTTTCTCTACAATCAGCAGGAGTACACAGATTGAGGCAGGACAGGAAGGGAAGTGGAGTATTAATCAGCTCTGTTATGGTTCTGTAAGGCATTCCTAAGGACAATAAAGCCTAGAGCACAACATAACGTCCTTTTTTTTTTCTTTTTAATACATTTGGTACAAGGTCTCAGTATGCAGCTAGGACTCGTAGTGATCCTCCTGTTTCAGCCTGCCTAGCCCTGAGATTACAGGCCTGAACCACCACGCCTGGTCTCTGTGGGCAGCTCACAGCACCTGGGGGCAGGGCCAGTGTGGGATGCCATCCCAGAGATCCAACTCCAGGCCTTTTAATGGAAGAAATCACTGATGTGAAAGGGTATCCTGATCTCCAGCACAGATCTCATATTTCTGCTGCAAAATAAACTGTAATCAGGTCTTGATCCCACAAAGTGTGACATAGTCTCTTTCTAAACAAATGAACCCAAGTTGAGAGAACATCTCCTGAGTCGGTGTCTCTCCCTCTGCACCCTAACATCCTGTCACTTGTGCTTCCATGATTATAGGAAGCCATAACTGCAAAGCACCTACATTACATCTGTGCTTTAGTTGCTCTTGACAAATCATTCTGTATTTACGAAAATGCATGTTTTAATATCAAACATCACGCTTGATCAGCAAGTCAGCTTGACGTGACTCCGCGAGGAAGAGGAAGCTCCCGGGAGTACCTTTCTCCTGCAGTCAGCTGTAGCAGACGAGGCAAGATAGTCCTCCCACATGAAGAACTGCAAGTCGTCAGAGGCAGCTTTCGGACCAACGAGAAGACCGTCATCCGCATAATGTGCAGAAGACAAAGGCCGGCTGCTTGGCTCAGGAAGGCCTGGTGGAGGCACGGGTTTATGGCCACCAGAAGGGCAAAGAGAGTGACCAAGGTGACAGGCAGTCAGGAGACGGCAAAATGTGGACTGCTGATGGATAAGTCGTCTTTTTCAGAGCGCTAATCTGTACTCGCCTCAAAGCTAGTCTTCTCTGCTGGCTGATCTGCAGAACTAACCAGACTGTATCCTGAAGCGCATTTACTCCGTTCCACCAAATTTTACCTAAGGCCAAGATGAAAACGCGTATTCCTGCCTTTTGAATAAAAGCATCTCAAAGAGGCCAAAGTCAAAAGGGGAGGTTGAAACCTCGACTGTCCTCCACCTGACAGTACGGACTCTCCAAAACACAGAACCCCTCCCAGGAACACCAGTGAGCCCTGAGGTCTTGGACAGTCTTTCCACTCTTTTCCTAGTGTTTAACCTTTACTACAGTGTCACTGTGTATCAGTTTAAAAAAAAAAAATCAAAACTGAAAATTCACTTTTAAAGTGCCATGTACTGGTTTAATGCCAAAACGTACTGGCTTACTCCTCTCTTCCATGCTAATCTCCCACTGTAAATTCCAAAGCAGATGCAAGCCCGAGCTTGTGCATGTGGGTGCACACACACCGCCGCACACATACAGGCACTCACACCAAAACTTGGCTTCTGCCCTTTCTAATTACAAATCACCACCTGTGGTAAAATTATTGAAAAACAGATGAGCTTTTCATTCCAGCAATAGCCTTAAAACAAGCAGCAGTTCCAGCTGCCAGGGTGATGTATAGACACCACAGAGGGCAGATGAGGGATTAATTAGGTCTGTCCTCGTACATTGCCAGGGGAGCACTTCTGCAGAGGTGATTGAAAACTAGAAAGAGGGGCATTAGTCTCCATTGTTGGTTAAAGGCAACAAAAATAAAGATGCCATTGAGTTGACAAAGCTTCAAGGTATGTGGCTGAGTCATTTGGAGGTGTCAAAACGATCAAACCATAATTAATTAGCTAAAGCGCTATATTTAATCCTTCAACTTTAATGAAGAATTCCGCAACCAAGGATAAATAGCAGAAGGGGCACCATCGGTTTCTGATATTCGTCAGGTTTGGAGGGAGGGCGAATCGTTAGGGGGGACAAAAGTTTTTTTCTCAGACTGTAATGATCGACACTCCCTGCTTTTAATCTTATTGTCATTTTCCTTTTTCTTATAGAACAGCAGCGGTGCTCTCTGCATATCTATGAGGAAAGCAATTACAGCTAGACGACTCTTGACTCCCAACTCTCCACTCCGACTCCCAACTCTCCACTCCGACTCCCAAGGCCAATGTGGGAAGGCCTTCTCGGGAGGTACAGGAGCTGGATCTCTGGGTCTTTGGCTTTTGCCTATCTACACATTCTTTATAAAACTTTGTACCAACTAGGGTTTGAGATTTGGGCATAAAATCACCGAAGATTCATAAGTATAATCAAAAAACATTCATCCATCACGTAGAGGAATTCTTCGTCATCTCCAGACATAGCTACAAAAGGACAAGCTCATAGGATGTTTTCATTTTTTTTCCTGCTGTCTGTAAAGTTTTTTGCCACATTATTATTTTTGCCAATTGGTTCTGAGCCCCAAGGGAACAGGGGCCAGGCCTGCACTGTGCTCTTCCTATGGAAACTAATACATGCACTTAATGGGCCCTTCATGAGCCTCATGATTCACCCTGGGCTGAGGGAAAGCAGAACTGAAATGCATTATGGGTAGAATTTGAAGATATCAGCTGGAAGCTAGCAGGCTTTCTCCCTGCTGTTACCTCTGAGTTGTGCTGGTTAGATATAGTCTGGAACTGGTTGACATTTTTCAAATTTCTGGAACAATTAAGTGTCTTCATTGCAAGTTCTTTCTCAACAAAAGGCTTTGGAACAAAAGACTTTTTCTTATAAAGCAAAATGAAATAGAATTGGAACAAGATAACTAGTATTAAAATACTTCTCTTTTTGGCTAAATTATTAAAGTCTGCAAAACATCCCTTAGGATGAGGAGTTGTTTCAAGGGTCAACTAATACTATTTTTTTTTTTTTAAGTACACTCTCTGCATTTAGGCATCTATATCAAAATATACTTTTTAGCAGTTTTCATGTATAAAAGTCTTATTATACCATAGAAGGGATTAAACCACATCAATGGTTGTGCTGGGGCAAATATTAAAAAATATAAAATCAGAAGTTCTGATATCTATGTTCTATAAGCATCTTCTTGCTTAAAATAGTCACAAAATATTACTAGCAGAACTTCCTCCCCTAGTATTACAATTTTATAACTTTTTATCTGAGAGGTGAAAATCTTTCGAAAAAGAGAGACTATCACACAGATACAGAGTCTGTCCGACCCTTAAGAAGACAAACCAAGAGGGTTTCCGAAAAGAAACCCCTGGGATGGTACACAACGGGCAGCCTTCTCTTTCCTGTGTTCTTCTTCCCTGTCCCCAAGAGCCTTGTTCCAGTCCCCAAGAGACTTTCAACATGTCATTGCCTGTCCGAACATCCATTGCTTTTCTGCTTTTTTTATTATTATTATTGCATTTAGATTGATAATGGCCAGGAACCAATTATTATCTACAACCAATATCAAGTCCATTAGGGACTGGCAGTGTTATTCATTAAAGTAAATAAATAAGTAAATAACTGGAGAACACTCGATAACCAAAGCAGAGGTTGAGGTGCGGATGCGGGCGATGCCAGCGGTGGCTCTGAGTTCGAGGTAACCTCTGCCAGGCTCACTCTGCTCCTCATGGGGCAGAAGCAGCTCAGGGTCGGCAGTGACACTAAGAGTTTCATGATGACCATGATGACGAAGGTCGCTGAAGTGCAGGCTACAGTCCATAAGGCACCACACACGTGGGCAAAGTTGTCAAGTCACAGTGGACAGATCTTACCCCCGCTTACCTTGATTCCATATCGGGAGAGGGAAAGGGAGGAGGGAAGGAAAGGAAACAGAGAACAAAGGAGGAACAATCCAGCAACGCCGGTAGCCTGTTCGCATGGCTGATATGTAACAAACGCATACCTGCAGAGCTCTGGGCCTTCCAACAAAGTCTGAGAAAGTTAGCTCATAATCAAGCAGCTTTGGAGACACCAGCTCGGAAGGCCGTTTAGATCCCTACATCCTTACGTATGCTCTAGAACTGTGCCCTACTGGCATCCACGTGTGTGGTGCAGGAACGGTGAGGCCAGTGGGACCTGCTTAATACCCTTTCACACACCAGGAGAAGGCAGGTAGTTGTCTTTCTCACCTAAACTACAGGGGATGTTGATTCTTGGCTTGCTTGCAGTGTTTTTCAGTTTTTACTGTGACAAACTCATCCTTAATAAGGTTTAATGTCGATCAATCCTTGGAGAAAAGGTTCTTTCAGCCTTGGGGTTCTCACAGGTGCAGTGGCTTTGGTTGTGAGGGGGACATAGGCTGCGCTCCCCCGGCAGCCCCGGCTCTGCCTGCGATGCTACATTCTTGGAGCTGCTGGCTCCTATCACAGTCATATTCCTCTGTGGATGGATGGCTTAAACACGCATTTTTTTTTTTTCTGTATTTTTCTTAGTAATTGCCATTCGATCTTTTTTTTTTTTTTTCTCTCCTTAACAACTGGGCTATATGCTAGTGTGTGTTCCATCTGGAAGACATCAAAGATCAATAGCCATGGAATTTATAAAACTGTCAAATGAAAGCAAACACCAATCTTCTAGTTCCTGTTTGCAAATCCCAAGGCACTGCGAAAGTCCATCGCGTCGGCCTACAGCACTACACAAATGTGTGGAGGCCAGAGAGGCCTGGATGGCTGCCTGTAAGTGGAGAGTCAGGTAAACAGCACACAGGCACACTCCGTGGCAAAATAAAAGCCCTTTTGTTCTCTGACAAAATGCCATTTACCTTCTACCAGGGCTATTTTCCCATATAATCTTAGGAGGTGAGTGAACCCTCTGGACCAGTAGATCTGATATGAGCCAATTTGGCTATCCTAGGGCACACTTAACACTTTCCAGAGATGTTTTGATTGTCATAACAGGTACCTGGTCTGCCGAGTGAAAATGCTGATAAATATCCTATGATATATGAGGCAGTCACCACTAGAAAGAATGAGCCACTCGAAGAGCAAGAAGCCCTACTCTGGATAAACAGGTGGGAAAGCGAGAACTTAAGTAACCAGGACAAAGCTGCACTCATCCGCCATGGAGTTTTGTCTTTTATCTATGAGACTGTATTGGTCAGGGTTTTGCTTAGAGGAACAGAACAGATATATATGAAATGGATATTAACACAAAATATACAAACTATAAGGAATTATAAGATTAGCTTACAATAGTCAGCCACAGAGTCAGACGAGGAAGCGTGCAGAGGGCATCTGCACGCTCCGGACTGACAAATTCAGTCCCGAGGTCTGGACTTCACTGCAGCGCTCCATGTAAGTCTCTATCCATCGGCTGATGGGTCGGTGATGGAAGACTAAAGTGTCTGTAATGGATGCTGAAGAGTCTGCGACGGATGGCAAAAGATCCAAGCTGGAGGCTGAAGAGTCTGCATTGCAAGCCAGGCGATGAAATCCAGGCCGAATGCGAAGACTGAAGCTTCTCTGACAAAGTAAAGTCTTGACTTCTTCCTCAGCCCTTTAAAATGTCTCTGTGTGCTCAGTCATTCTGATGTGGGCCCATTGCCCCCTAAGGTAGAACCATTCATACCACAGGCTGGGCCCTTGATCCCACTCTAGGAAGGAGCCAATCATATCCTAGGCAAACCCTAGTCATGCTCCAGGAAGGAACCAACTGTACCCTAGGGCTGGGCTCCCACCAACAGGAAACTGGGCTGCTGAGTCATTCAGCCAAATTGACAAGATGTATCAGCCACTACAGAGGCCAATTCATGAGACATTGCATTTCGTAACTGAGGTACACTCAGCGAAGGGAAACAGAATAAAACTGAATGAAGGAGGCAGAAGAGCCAGAGTCAGAAACAAACTGAGTGTGAATTTTAAAGCCAGGTGTAGATAACTGTGCCAACAGAATTTTTCATCGTCAGTGGCCTCTTGTTCAAAAAAAGTTGCCCGGCTTTGAAAATTTCCTTCTCTGTCCCAATAAAAGGCTCTTCTGTGGAGATCTCCATATTCAGACACTTCATTTTGCTCTATCTATCTTGTCTTTGCAGTCGTTAAAGTAAACGTGTGTACTCACCTTACTCAAAAGTGAGTTTGCAGTAGTGAGAGATCACATCAGGGAGGCTGATTTTACTATGTGGATCTGAAAAAAAAAAAAAAAAAGGTAAGTTCAAGGTTTGGAACCATTTCAGTGAGAGAGAGAAAGAGAGAGAGAGAGAGAGAGAGACAGAGAGAGAGAGAGAGAGAGAGAGAGAGAGCAATAACTAGTTCTATAATGGCTCTTGGAAGATGCGGGTAAAACAGGCAATTGCTAATACAATGTCAGCCACAGGTTGCTTGTGTACCACACCCCAGGCACTCTATTCATCCGTTGTCTTCTTTAATTCATCCTACACTCTGAGGTGGATATTATTTCCTCTGTATGTGGGTGGGCAAGGAACCCAGCGGTCATGAGAGCTGAGTCTTCCTCACAGAGACACGTGCATGGGAAGAGTCAGAATTTCGGATCTGGCTTGGTGATATCCTGTTCGTGTGGGAGTCGCGGAGGCCGTGACGCATGTCAGTCAGGATAGAGGTAAGCTGGACGTAAGCAGTCAGAGCTGTCAGCACTGGGAAGGGTGCACAGACGCACAGAACTAGGAGGGGCTTTGAAGATAGTTCCCTGCACCCCTTGTAATAAACAATGAGAAAAACCTCAGAGCAGGAAAGATGGACGCCCCAGGTCCTTTGTCCTCCTATTTGCACCTGGAAGGATGCAGTCAAGGCCGTGCCAAGGAAGCCCCTCCCCGGCCTCCAGAGCAGGAAGGCCCGCCGGGCCCCCTGCCGTTGTTGGAGGTGTGCATCTCCCCTTAGACAAAGCTCCAGGTTTTTTTAGCACAGAGCAGTCAGCTTAGCTATGAGGAGGGCCCATGCTGGAGATTCCCTCTCTTTCTCCTTGCTCCCCTCAGCCCTTCCTCCTGCTCAGCTTGCTTGGTTAAAACTCACTTGGCTTTAATCATAACACCAGTGGGTTAGGACGTATTGCAATGTTTACTTTGGTACATGTGCTGCGGATCCACTGTGTGCGCTTCCACAAATCTAACAAAACTTTTACCTAGAATAACCAGACGCTGTTCCGACCTTCTTAGCCACAGATGGATTTGAACCGCTGACCTCAAGGTGAGAGGCTGCGTATCACATTACGGAGGCCCCAGGCCACAAGGTTCACTTGCCACTGCTTCTTTAATGTACTCACCAACAGCAAGCGTAGCAGCGGGAATTCTCCTCAGCATACGCATCCCGCAGTCTTAGAAATTCAGCCACAGAGAGCTGTTGCTCTTCTTCTTTTCTTACCTTGGGGTTTGGGCCTATTAACTAGCAACATTGTTAGAGAAATGGCAAGGGAATAAAAGATGATGTGTAATCATCACTGTTCTGGAGAAGAGTGGGATCTCGGGTTATAACCATCTGATTTCCTGTCAGGCTAGTTGATGGCTCGAGTCACCGATGCCCACGTTAAAGGAAATATTCCAGAGCGCTAATGATTTGCTGGTACCACAGGATGGGATGAACTGTGTAAAACCGCTGCCCCTGGACGGAAGAAATGTATTTCTATTAAGGGACCAGAATTGTGCTACGCTTGTTGGAATTTTTGCTGGTGCACAGGAATTTAGCTCGAGGTCTCTGTCTGTCACTGAAATTGACAACTGCCTATGGCTCTGCACAATTGAAACGTAGATCTTAAATTTCACATCATTATCCAAATAAAATATATCTGCCAAGGGGGACTGGTATTACACAGTTAGAGAACTGTGATACCAGTTGTCTGATTAACATACTGAGAGGAATGGAAGAATTTCTCACCTTTTTTCCAGGGGGAGGCAGACTGGGGAGCTCCTGCTAAACGGACTAATTGGTCAGGCTCCCCGTGAGGAGCGCTGTGTGGAGAGGCCCAGCCCTGGCCTGACCCGTGCAGGCAGGCTTTTCCCGGAATATATGTCAGAGATGAAGAAAGAGAGAAAACAGTGCCGAATTTCCTCAGCCCTCCACCCCGCTGGCTCTCATCTCTGCAGCTGCTCTTTGGTCTCTGCTCCCTCTTGCAGTGCTTTGAGGGAAGACACGCGCCTCAGCTTTGCACAATCTCCTCATCCCTCTGTCTTCAAAGAATTCATGCACGCGCCAAAGCTATGAAATATTTAAAAAGCCTGAGTGGGCTGGGGCAAAGCCCGGTGCCGTGGTACTTGCTTGGCAAGGGTGAGGTCCTGAGTTTGATTCCTGCTTCCAAAAAGAAAGCATTAGTAATGTAAGAAAGCAACAATCCAGGGAGACAGTGAGTTCCTGCGGCAGGTGCAAGAGCAGCCACAGGCATGTGATGCCTCTGTGTTCCTGTGGTTGTGAGGCCACTTCTTGATACTTCGGGGCTCCCACAAGTGCCTGCCTGGCAAGTGCAAGGTGATGAGTTTGAACCCCAGTCCTGCAAAAAAAACAAAAGGAAAAAACAGCCAATCCTGATGGAAAAGCCCGAAGCACCGTAGTTTTATAACCCACAGGTTTTGATCACAGTGAACTAAAGAATTACAGATACATTCTCTTTTATCCAGGTGGAAGTAACCTTGGGACTTGCAGCTGTTTTTACTTTTCCAAATAAGGAAGCTGAAGACCAGGACTGCGCATGAGTTATCAGCTGATGAGTATGTATAAAAGTTTTAAGATTTGAAGACCAGCAAGGACTCAGTCTTGGCTGGGCCTTGCAGGGGTTTCCACAAGCGCTATCTCATAAGAATTTCCATCAGCGTACTTTCTTGGATTTCTGTATAATTCCATATTTATTGGCATAATATTAGCATTTTATCAAAGTAGCCTGTCCTCTTCTTGCAGAAATGGTCCAAGGATGGCAAAACTCATGTCCTATCATCCTATTTTCTCTGGCATCACAATGCGTTGCTTTAGACCTTGATCTCAACCCTTGTAGCGCTTGATTTTCATGGTGGTGTATTCAGATGTAACTTGCAAAGATCGGACTGCAAATTCCAATCCAGGTCTTTTAAGTTACTATAAGAACAGAGGCGACACATGCTATCCCCTTCCGCTTTGGCCTCTGGATAGGAAGTGGTAATCTCCTTTACATCTGAGAGTTGTGGGAAACTCAGTGACCGCACACCCTTGTGATCTCAGCGACCATAAGACTAAGGAAAGACAAACGGGCACAGTCTGTACCGTGTGGCTCTCACTGTTCAATGCGACCAGGACAGAAGTAGCAAGAGGAGCCGGGTGTCACAGTGGTGCACGCCTGCAACGCCAGCACTTTGTGGGTGCAAGGCAGAAAGATACGAGCCTGCACCCTACCTGGTTACTTGGCTATTTCATAAAACTCTGCCTCAGAATAAGAAATTTGTAAAAGGCCAGGGGCTGAAGCTCACTGAAGAGGCCTGCATCAAATTCGTGGCCCAATAAAAACAGAATAAATGAATATAAAATTAAAAAGCACTACCAATGTCTCAGGCTAATTCTGAATATTACATGATGCAAAAGTGGAGGGCGGGCTGCCCGACAGCCAGGAATACTGTAGCTTCTTCCTGGCCTACCAATCATTCCTACTTTCCTGGATTTCTGTATAACGTATTATCAATAACTTTACACACACATTTATGATTCAAACATGTGACAATGTGATATTTAATTGGAATTTATTCTATTAAAATCCTAACTGGTTTGTACATTTTTCAGGGAAATCTAAATTTCCATCTCAGATGCCTATTGTTGGTTGGGCATAGTGGCATGAGCTTATAATTCTGGACTTTGGGAGGCTGAGGCAGGAGGATCACCACCAATTGTAAGCCAGCCTAAATGGCATTTGACAAAGACTGATACCCATTCATGAT